>JAOBYE010726209.1:0-10224 GCA_025403585.1 Parazoanthus swiftii | reverse complement strand
CTTTTTTCGCCGTAAGGTTAGATGTAGCTTTACATCTAACCTTACGGCGAAAAACATACCATATCAACCCTTGTTGATCAGAAACCCATATTCAGCGCACTCGCCAACGCAGAAAACAGTTTTTTCAAAACTAGTCTTCCAGTCCTATTAATTAGCACTATGCTTAGCCCACTTACGTATACATGCCTGGTTACTGTCACTGTGAAAACGTTCCACGGGAATAGTTTGGAAACTGAAAATCGGTAACATGACTACACTGAATCCCGACCATGTCTCGAGGAAAACGCCCAGGTGTATCCAAACATGGGTCAAAAAGTGTGCAGTCAATGTATTTTCAAGTATGTCAAGCAGTAAAAAAAATGAGCTTATGCCATATGGGTGTTAATGCCCGGCCTTTATGAACCTCCATCATGTGCTCCATCACGTCGATCTCAAGGCGTCCCACAAAAGGTAGGAGAAAAACTATTAAAAATCTCCATCCAGCATATAACACTCTACCCGCATCTTCGTATTTTCAGTTTGTTCGCTTTCACTCGACTTTATATCAAACAAGTTGTAAGTGCTGGTAGAGAAGGAACAACAACAGTTCACTCACTGCAAACTTGGACACAAAAGGTAAGATTCCACACTTCTTGTTCTTTTGGATTCTCATATCTTCAATTTGCTTCCTCAGACCAGCCTTAAAAAATCATCGTAGTTAATGTAACATCAATTAGTGACCTGTAGCGTTCTAACAAATTATTAAACTGGTCCAAACAGACTCCATATAATATCCATTCAAACACAGAAGATAAAAAAGTAAGTAGTTAATTTACTTTACGAACAATAGAGTAGAAAGTGATCTAAAATCAGTCCAAGGCACTAAACTTTGAGTTGAAATTTACGTACGATAAGACTAAATTTTGCAGCCGCGGTTTGTAGGATATTACTTATCAACAGGCGAGCCAAATATTTACAATTTTCTTACTTGCCCCGTTTCTCTCTTAAAAAGTTGTCCGAGAGAACCTGTTCAATTTTAAATTTGTGTATACTGGTTTTCCCTCATTTGGAATTTTTGAAAATCTACTGAGAGTCTACTTAGACCTCTGAAAAGGCTGTAAGAAGGGCACTGACAAACGGTCATTTTCCCTATACACGTAAAGGCTTAAATTTTTTGATGTTGTTAGGCCATCTCGATGAAGACTCAAAAATCTAATTTATATTTTTATCCTTTTCTTTGATCACGGATTGAATGGTATGGGGTTAGTGTTGTTACTACTACTGCGAGCTGTCAAAATCTGCCTGAATCTGAATCACTCCTTCAGTGATTGAAGGAACAATTCGGCCATGGCATTTTATGGCACAATGTTCTTAGTACTGCAAACGGCAATGTAGCTTTCGAGGTAAGGTTACTAGGGGTAACTTTAATAATAAAAATGGCCACTTCAGCGGTTCATCCCTTTCGATGTTAGTACATGATAGATTCAATTGTACTTTAGAAATGTGATAAAAATACTCACAATGAACTTGTCAAAGAGTCTCTTGACAGATATCAGACAGTTTCCAAGCTGTTGACTAAGATATGACACTGGCGCCCCAGACAGCTGGTTGGTGATCACATACTGACCAATTCGTACCAACATATACATGGTGTTGCTTAAGAACAAAAACATTAGCTGGCATTAGATCGTCAACTACACAGTGTGTGCGACTATCAGCAAATAGACGCTGATGCGAAATGTCGATGATATGAACATGGAGCCCCTTTCTGTCCTTTACGGATTAAATACAGTGTTGCATGGGTTCTTCAACGCTACGGTTTGGTGATACCACAGAATGCCCTGGATGAATGTTCCAAAATCCTGATAGAACTAACTGACACACACACACACACACACACACACACACACACACACACACATACAAACACTTATCAAGCAAGGGGACGAGCCTGGCCAGTGTTGCGGTTGATAGCCGATTAGAAGGTTACATCACGGAAACGCGTTACCCTAAATAAATAGACAGGGTGAGTTTACTTCTAACTTTAGAATTGGAATGTTCCCCACCATTTATGATTGTCCTTCTACAAGACACAAGGCAACTGTTCAAAGCCCCGATCAAAAGTTCTATCGATTAGCCTTTACTATATCTGGAGTCCTAGCACTCTTACCATTTCATTTCAAGATTTGAAATTGTAAAATAACAAAACGAGTGTAAATAAAATATTGTTGTTGTTGTTGTTCTATCAAATTAACACAAACATAGCGTTGCATACAAGCTGTCCAGTTTATCTCCAAAGTGGATGAAGCTGTGCATCTCAGAATCCAACACCGTGAAGAGACCTGCCATTATTTTCCTGGAAGAAAAATACATAGCGCCTTATTAAGGGAAATTGTTCGCCTAGCGAATCTGAAAAGGGGGTTTAATTACCTTAAGAAGAGTTTATGGCTCATTCATATAGAGAGTTGATAATGATTAAGTTCATTTACAAATTAAGGATAGTTTGCAGTTTAAGGGCATGCAAAATACGCAGCCTGTTCATTTATCCAAAGCTTTACCTATATCGAAGAGTTTAAATCTTTGCAAGAGCACATGATATTGTAGTTAATTGGGGAAGTATGCTTAGCACGGTATTCTTAACCAGCTTTGAGGGCATAAATTCGAATTCAATGCAAGTACACCATTCCTGGCAGTGCTCGCGTTATTTGGTCTTTTGACCAATCATCCTACAAGTGGAGATATCGTTTAGCGCGTTTAAGTTATATTTAAACACAATTTTAAGAATTGTGCAACAGAAACGTTTTATTTTTATTATAAATGGTCACAATAATATACTTTCAGTTGAGTATTCGTCCTCAAAATAACAAACATTTATTACAGAACTGTTCATTTCTTCATGAACACTTTACCCTTTAGAACTGGGCTGGAAAAGGTATAATAATGAAACATTTATAATGATGACCTACTTGACCTCATCTCGTCTCTTGTTTTTCGCTCTTCTGCTTGTTAAGAAGGAACATGCAATGGCGTTAGTGTTGTTAATTGTAAGTGAGATTTGTTAGATATATGTAGCAACGCTTTGGTGTATAACATGCATACATAAATGACTCCTGAAAATAAATATACACAAAACCCTGATGCGAGAGGTTAATATAAAGACTTAATTACATTGAACGCGAAGAATTCGTGGGTTAAAACATATAAAGTTTCCCTTTTACCGCAATATAAGCTGTTTCAGTTGTCGAGAAATGCGACACCTTCAACTCTCGTAACACACTAGTTCTGTACGTTACAGCTTTCTGTATATAAATCATCGTGGCATTACTGACACTGAGCAACTGCGAAACAAATGAGTTGCAATTTTCAACACCAGTGTTGTACTTTCAGTGATCCGTTGAGTCGAGGCATCTCTCTCGGGGCCATTAACAAATACCATTCATTTGTAGAGCCCCATGTACGACGGGATCCATAACTATCCCGTCTGCTGGATTGAAACAGCTGAGAGGTGCAACTCTGAAAATCGATGGCTCCAGGACCTACTCTCTTTTAAGCACTTCATAAAATACTTAGCCGGCGTTTACAGTACAGTAAATGGTAAAAATCGCCGGTCAGCGCTCATTTTGACAACATGTGTCCTCTGAAACAAACTTTTTTAGCCAGCATACTCTCGTCTCGATGGTATACCTACCTGTCACATAATTTCTCCGGGGAGTGTTGGTACAAAGAAATGTTTCAAAATGTGGAAAAAACATCTCCCGACAAAGTTTTACAATTATATTATTCAGATTTTTTGTCACATCGAAAGCAGTTTTGTTCTAAACACGTTGATTAGTGATAACAGAAGCTTGGGTCAGTCAAGATGGCAGCGTTCCCTTACAGGAAACATAAACTCAAGACTCGCTAGTCGTTCTGCCACAAACAACATTTTCAAAAGTACATCAAATTAGGATCAGGATAGATATGAAGGGCACGTTGCAAACATCTGGAGACGATCCACTTTACAACTGTTGATTCTGGAAAATGTGACGCAGTAGTGTTACGAGATATATTAAAAGTAGTCTTGTTCATTAGAAATACGTTAGTAAGGGTTAAGAGTAAGGAGGGCTAACTGAGAGTAAGGAAGGCTAACTGAGAGTAAGGAAGGCTAACTGAGAGTAAGGAGGGCTAACTGAGAGTAAGGAGGGCTAACTGAGATTGGAATGGATGTTCATAAGTTGACTGCTGAGTGATTCACCTCAAAATTAACCCTTAAACGTTTATGGGGGGGGGGGGTATCTAGCGGACCCCTCCCCAAATGGTTTTCCGACCTAAAATCTGAAGCTTTGCAGCAATTAAAATGAATTTGCAGTACATGTAGTTCAAATAAAAACACATCTTCCGACGTTAACTAGATGACGTCTTCATTCATAGTTATGTAATTAGTTATCCAGTTTAAAGATAGAACCAGTAGATGGCAATTTTTTTTATAAAATTTGTTTAACTTTTTCATTTTCTTTTCGAGTATTTTCCTATTTGAACCTACATGTTTCTGTTAATTTCAAGGAAATTTGCTGCAAGGTTTGCTAAAAATAAATTTCTCGAAAAATCTAAGATGGCGGCCAAGATGGCGGGACATGCTGGTCAGCAGTTCGCAATTACAACTTGATTTATGTCATGTAACGGCAAAAGCTGCTTACATGCCAAATGGCCACCTTTCGTCTGTAACCATTGCGATAATTTGGGGGGGGGGGGAGGAAAGGGGTCCAACCCCCCGTCCCCACCACCGCAACCATAACGTTGGTTTTTTCCGAAAAGGCCTAAACGTTTAAGGGTTAAAGGAGACTCCTCAGAACTCAAACTTGAAAATGTAACTGGATATCAACGAATGGTACTTGTTACTTTTGTATTATATGGATATGATATTATATGCTATTACATTGGGCATGAGCAGGGACTTGTTAGCTGGGTGCTGGGTCAGTATAATAAGTGGCGTTACCATACTTTGTTTGTACAGTTTGAATACTACAATGTACATGTGTAGGGCGATTGTTAGTTGTGCATTATGTGAGCATAAACGATTAAAGAGAGACAAAGTAGGAAATCATTTTATACTTGACCAACTCGTCCTCTCTAAGACTTAACCAAGTTTAAGTCATGCTGCTATCATAATTCAAGGGTGTACGATGAAATATTATGTTACCGTCTCTTCACACATATATTTTATGGAGATTTTACGATCCTTAAAATAAACAACTTTATTACGTGCTGATTAAGTGATCTATATCTTCTTTTATATATTAAGTGCAATTTAGTGAAACACTTGTTTACTTATTAAGACATATTAACGAGTTTTCTTTCAAAATATTTATTCTTTGATTTGAAGGCAGCCGCCCTTATTTCAATCCAGTGTAACAACGAATTTATTACCGGCTACTGATGTTTTTAAAGAGGTTTATTATACGGTGTGGAAGAGGGAAAACGTGACAGCTTAACCAAAACAAAAGGAAGTGCGGTGCAATTACATTTATTGTGCACTCTGAACAACACTGTTTACCATAAGCTTTTAAACTCATACCTTTATGCAGTTCACCCAAGACAGTGACAATTAAACACAAGACAGTATAAATACAAGACAGCACTGAGGTTCTAATAGAAGCAATAAGTCACATCGATTATCTGTCACATTGATACGCTTCACTGCCAAGTGAAAGCGCCCTGTTGACGACAGAGCTGACAGAATGGCTTGAAACAACCCCAACACCAACCTCACTTCTTCGCTCAGAACTCTTCGTTCTTTAACGTCCCTGTATATACAAGTAACATGATTCTAAGTAAACAGTGCATCGAAACAACAGATTTCTACCTATGTTAGTAGAAATTAAGTGTCAGTAGAAATGAGGGTATAAACAGGCGAAAAGTGCATGGAGAGTCTTTCAGTCCAAGGAAAAACAAAACGTAACCAGAAGGACTACCACAAAGGCAAAAAAAAAAACGGACAGGCATAACAAAGCTGAACTGAAAACAACGATAAACAAGGAAATGAAAAAGAAATAAAAGGACAGAAACAAGAACGAGAATGAACCTTCCTCTTCATTCAAACTCAACATTTTTTAAATAAGAGTACATCTTGAATACAGCATATCTAAATGACATTTACTGAACTTAGAACCATCACGGGTGATTATTATTCAATTGAGATAGGAGAAATCAGAGAATTTGACATGACTTGATGTGACAACTGGAATATTTGTTGTGCGAGTGTTACTACAAAGGTCAATCGATCTTTCATGAAGATAGATGTACGACGTATCTCGACAAAACGGTATGGTCGTAAATTGCGCGTGATGATGTGGAACTAAACAGCGCTTCCATAGAATGGATACATAACTTGTAGAAACAATATTTCTAGGGCCAGCCTTGCACCTAAACAATGGTTTCAAACTAGGGAAGTGATGTGATATGTATGAAAATAACTTTAACAATTAACGCTCACTCCAAAATAAATGACATTCATACGACAGCATTACAATCTGACTGAAATACTCACTCCGAGATGATCATGGTCGATTCAGTTGACACTTTCACACAACATAATCATTACATTGCATGGAACTCGCTTGTTTGGATATGAACATAAAATAACAAATGGCACTCCAAATGATAGCATTCTGTCGCTTTGAACAACAATAACTACACTAAATAAAACTCATTCCAAATGATAATAAATATCACAATCACTAGCACTTTAAATTATAAAAGCTTTATTCCGAAAAATTCATTCAAGGATGATTGTCAACTATTGGTAATTACTGCACATAAAAATCATCACCCTGAATGATCCTCGAAAAGTACAATTTTCAGCACAGCGAATGACAGTGCACATGATGGCCCCTACAAAATCCCCACTCTATGATGATAATGAACAACACCCAATGTGATTATGTTATGTGGTATTCTAAGGCAATCATCATATCAAATGATACTCGGTTATGATACACTTAATTACAATCAATAAGTATCACATTCACATTCATGAGATGTTGGATGATCCTCACTCTGTACGATGATTAGTTCAATGAGTGATACTCCACATGTCGGCCCCTACGGTATGAAGTCCTCGCTCCACCACGATGATCGCTACACTTATTAAATAATTAGTGCACGAGCAGCAACCATGATAAACTGAACAATATTCACTCTTATTCATATGCATTATCAAGATCACGAGTTGATAATGAATGGCACTACATGATGACCAGTCCACTATGTTGGCAGCCCTCTAATTACTATATCTGTCAACAACCAGTGCATGTATTTATGATAGTATACAAGTCCATGTAATTTACACGTGGTGGATGGAACCTTCAGAAGTAGATGTTTCAAACACTGTTCAAATACTGTAACCAGTTCAATAAGTCTTCATGAGTTGATTTGTTAAATGACACCATATTGTCATGATTCCAAACTACTTCAACCTAAACTTCCACGTCGTGGATGCATCCTTCAGCAAAACTATTTCAAACAGTGTTCAGACACTGTTCTCAGACCGTTAAATAAAAGTTCATGAATTGATCTATTAAATGACGTCAAATTGTCCTACACGGAAAATAATACCAATAATAAAAAAATAACTGTCAAACCAATACCAACCGCTGACACAAATCTGTTGAATGAAAGCAAACATGATGAAAAACTCCACGTCTAGTCAGCGAATTAGTGAAGTGGCAGCTACCAACTAAAGATGCGGTTAATACTATAGATGTTAATGGGGTGAACATGAACACTACTATACTACTATGCACTAAAACAGACTTACGTGAAGTCATCTGCGGACCTCAGTCGACTCATAAAAGCCCCATCGGAGGTATCACTGCCTGTGCTGGTACTGTCCGTTAACTGTCGTGAGGGTTTCGAACACATTTAACTTCGGTTTCACTGATCATTGTATTGCGCCTTTGAGAATGTTCATATGAAAAAGGCGCAATATAGATGTATCAGATTACTTTTCTTTTACTTTACTGTCAGTTAGTACGCCTTGTAAAACGATATCAACTTAAATGAAGTGTTCTCCAACTCAGAATCAACACACGGATTTTACGTTTTTCAAAATGCATAAATTATGAATACGTTCCGGAAAATGATAAATAATGAAACTGAATTGACGATATAGTTTTACTTCGTTAAAATACAGATGTGATTTTCGGTGACTTTCATAATCAATCTTGGTTTTCCAGATTTCTCAAGCCTGGATTTTGAAATGTTGAAACGCCGTAATTTTCCAGGTTTTTCATAATCCGTAAGCTTTACTGTAAATATCGGGGCTATCAAAAGGAGCTCCTGTACTCCATGTACTCCATATATCCATCACGTGGAGGTCTTGAAACGTGCCTGCCAGTATACTATACACGAAAACTTATTCTGAACAAAACTCTTGGAATAGTTGGAAAGTACGATATGATCAATGGTCCAAAAGCGTTTACTCTGCTCCACAGAAAATTTGTTGATTTTGAGAGACCAAAACACGGCATGTATTGCCTTTTGAAATAAACCTTTTTAAATCTGTTCAGTGTGACTTCTGAGATTAGTTTTCAAAACATGTTGGATGGAATCTCTCCTTAATCCTGAACATCATATTAGTCAACGCCATCTCGTAATGAAAACCAAACAAATTTCATACGGATTCAAAGCTGCTCAAATACAATACCATTTATGTGTAAAAAACTGTATTGTTGGAGTCTGAACCTTAGCCAAGTACCTAGTCTGTTCACAGACAAGTACGATCTTTCACAACGTTGTCATTCAGAAAGTACAGACACTTATTAATGTTATTTACTGCAGATTAGAATACTCATTGTTGTTCCACTGAAAATCAGGTCACCTGATACACATGTAGGTAAGAAGAATTTTAAACTTACTTCTTCTTCAGATTCCAAGTCGAAGAAGCGCTGAACAAAACTTTGTTCCTTTGAGCAAACGGGTTCAAGTTCCGACAGAAGGATATCAAACACCTATTGAGAAAGAATAAATACATTTGTTTGTTTGTTTGTTATATCTATTTTTTATTTAGTACACTGATGAATTAAGTAATTAATGCTTATTATAACACTGATTACTTCTTACATCTTCAAGAAAAAGGTAAGTAGCTGCCCACGTCCCACGTGGGACAAAGTATTCCACGATTTACCCAATCGTTTCTCGTGTTCACATCACCCTGCACAGTACCCGCTCTATCAAACAAATGGCCCTAAATGTCAAACCAAGGGTGAGAGTGCGTACACCATCACAATTTCGGACTTTCCAGGAGTAGTTTAGGGATTTTTCCAGGAATATTTTGAAATTACAACAAACAAAATAGGAGGCTTTGTTCGGCTGTTGTCAACAGTAAGGGAATGATTCCCATAAGGCATTAAAACAATTTTCAATTTTCTAGCCCCGAGTTATAAATAAACTATACGACTACTGCAGGAGTTTCCTGGGAAGAACGTACCTAGAAATGCCCTAATATGTTACGCACCCTATCAAATTTCCCTCTCATGTCGAGGGCCTGGTCAATAGAGTCCACTGAACTGAGAGAGCCTGATCTGGTCATTGGACTTTCTGAGCCCACATCCGAGTCTTTTCTCGTCTTCTTATGCCGTGCCAACCTGCCGCCAAGTCTGGGACTGGGTTTGGGGCTCATGCGCAATGGGTCATCCCTGTTGATTTGAGGCGAGGATCCAGTCATCTTGAAAGTTGTGTGAACTGCAGAAAACGAAGACAAAAGCTTAAATTAAGTACTTGACATATATTTGCCAAAGTCATTACTAGAAATAGTCCTATTTGTAGTTGTGTTGCTCAAAAACAGAACAGTTGATGTATTGCGTATAAGCCACTTTCTCAGTCGTGCACAGAGCAAAGTCACGGTTTTGCTGGTGATCACAACCCCAGTTCACATCATTCTGTGACATATTTAAGGTTTTATCATTTATCTTCTTTCAAAAACAATCAATCTTGTTTCTTTCTTAACACCATATGCCATGTTTCCTATACATGGAGCCCGCCAACTGAAGCGCTAAAGTTGCTCTGCGCATGTTTGAGAAAGTGGCTTACTACTAAAGACTTCACTTGATAATGTAAACACGTTCCTATACTTCCTCCCTCGACTAGCTTCGCAAAAAGCAGGTAGTCTACGATATAATACTGTTTTTTAATTTAAGGCCGCTACACACGAGCCGATTTTTTGTCGTAAGACCTCCGATTTTTTGACGCCGACAAAAAATCGGCGCG
>JAOBYE010726198.1:0-10224 GCA_025403585.1 Parazoanthus swiftii | reverse complement strand
CCACCCTCCCCCCCGACAAAAACAACAACAACAACAAAAAAACAACAGCAATGCTGTTCAGCAAAGCAATGTCTAATCTACCACTCAGCCAAATATCAGGTCAGTGTCAACGAAAAAACAGTTGGCGTGCTATCGTTCGCCTTGGCTGACCTTGTACTGAAAAAGTACTTGTTGATATAAAATTAATTAAAAATTTCTGTTAAAGGCTTGACCGCAAATTATAAGGTCAATTGAAAAATTCTGGAATTTTTAGTAGTCACAGTGTTCGTTTTGAGTGGATTTGTTGAAAATTTTTTGTTTCAATGCAATACCTGATAAAACGAAAATAAAGTTAGCGATATATTAATATACAATTATATTGTAATATATGTATATTTTTTGGTACTTCAAAAACCCTGCTCATTAGTTCGGTACTTGTCACGGTAAATTTGATGTCTGATATTGGTCAAACACGGGCATGCGTAACCTCAACTCCTGCCAACAGCTAACCGCAAACCATGGTGAAATATCCAATCAATATAAGGCCAAGTAAAATTAAATAGTTGGTTAGCATCCCCGCCCTACCACTGAAAACGCTCCCGACCAAGAAAAATTTTTATTTTTATTTCCATACATTTCCTTTATCAATAATATATTGGTCCCGACCATATCGAGGACATACCCAAGCTTTCTTCAAAAGCATATTTAGGTTAAGACTGATCAAAGACTGACCTTTTACGTGACTTGAAAACTGAACATTTTCGTGATCTACTGGGATATAAATACGCAGAGACAGTCCCTATGAATGACGTAAACTAAAATTCTAAGTTTCTTTACTTGGACAAAGAGTGAATATCAAATAAAAAAATAAACTAAAATAAAAATAAAAACCGCCCGCCCGACCATGAATTTTTAGCAAAAGGATGCTAACCAACTAATTTTTTTTATTTGGCCTAATCGTGCAGGTTTTTGCTCGATTCAGGAAAATATCAGGGCTAGTTTGGTCGAGCCATGGTTTGTATTTTGGCGAGACCATGCATAGGTCGAGCCAAACTACTCATGACGAGACCAAACAAGCCCTGATATTTTCCGAATCGAGCAAAAACCTGCACGATTATATGTTTATCATCCCTGACCCAAAAATGCAGTTTTGAAAACAAAATTATCTCGACTTGAGGAACTTCATTCATGCGTGAACGCACGCACGCTAGAGTTTCCAGCGCTTGGGAGACCGCACTCCTTCAAAAGATAAGTTTTGCCAAATATTTGAAATGAATGCTCTAGTCGCTCCGTTTTCTCCCCTTTTAACTTTCTGTGAAGCAATACAATGATTCGACGCTGACAGCAGTTTTATTTTTGCAGTGACTTTCAAGAGAGAAACCAAACTGTCTGTGATTTCGTCTGGAATCATGACACTGACGCGATTTCGTGAAAAATCACGACAGCAATCTGGTCTGTGATTGGTTGAAATCATTTGAGGGATGATAAAGAGCGCAAAACACCTAATACATATAACCACAAAAGAGTGTTTTCTGGAGAAACTTCTACCGCTTTTTGGTATGCAAATAGTTGTTTACATTACAAAATGCCACAAAACTATAACTTCAAGTATTGCGGTAGTTCATCACTGTGACCAATTGATCCTTATAAGTACTGTCGGCTCTTGAATCCAGAATCCGTCTTTAACTCTGTGTGACGTGTCATGTCTTTTTGCTGAACATAATATGTCTCACTTACCGTTCATTGGAGGGCCAGATAAAAGTTACACAATTCAAGAAGCGTATTTTGACAATCTCGGTTGAACAAATTTTTGGTCTCTTAGTTCCTTTTCTTAGCGGCAAACAAAGCATTGCATAGCCATGTCTCCCCGTGAATTGTACCCACTAGCGATAAATTTAAGTGAGTAAAGTAGTAATTTACAGAACAGAAATGCAATGGTTTTCATTTCAGAAATGAATTCAACTTTAGCCTCAGGCTAAGTTCTAACATACTCCTAAACTTTAGCCGTTTCACTCAGCTCTAACATTCTTTTTCATGCAGGTTTTTATAAAAAGAAAGTATTTAGGTACATGCAAGAAAAATTCAGTTATGACCAATCCGCTTACCAGCTATCGACATTGCTATCAAACTGCTACGCTCATAAGGCGGTGCCCACTTGCTCCAGATCGCATGGTTACATGGGAACGTCACGCCCTAAGATGAGATAAATGTGGCCGGTCAACATATTTTAACGAACAAGCAAGCCTTGCCGGTTGGGGTTGCGTTTTGATTGAGCTAAAAAGTCCTTAAAGGTGGTGTCGAAGTCCTTCAGAAATATGAATAATTATGTGTCTCTGCACCAAAATATCAGCTTGGTCATCAAGACTCATTTAATCTTCAGTTAATTTGTTATATTTCTCAATGTTAACAAAAAGAAATTGTTTATGGTGGCAGTAAAACGGCCAAACTGCCGAGACCTTAAAGCTATAATGACTACTTCAGTAATGTAAAGGCCTCATTAGGCAAGAGAAATAGTGATCGATAACTATCGTGTTGTCGATAACATTAAAAAATCGATGAATAAAAAATCCCGTGCGTGTCTCAAATAATCGACAAGCTGTCAGAAATCAAGCTATCGATATCTAATGAGTTTTTATTGTCAAAAGGACAAATACCAATTCGTTCTTGATAACTATTAAAGCAATATGGATGTTTTTTTTTTATTGAAAACTATTTTTTCTCGTCTGTGAAATGGCAACAACTAAGCCAATTTGCAAGGTCCTTGGGACGAAATTAGCGTGCGCATTTCGGGCTAGTTACCATGCTATTTGCTGATAACTATTCATCTGGACTCCGATCCCATGTGAGGAAAAGCTGTATCATACAATAACTATCGATTACTTTTTGTTTTTGACAATCAATAGTTGTCGATCAAATCCGCCAAATTCTCTCGTTCCCAACAGAGTTAGCTAACGCTCCCAATCAATCAGTATGAGCAAAAGTGGCAACTTTATTTTGCCTAGCTATTTAACAACAAACCAGATATATACAAAAAAAAATAAAAACAGCCTGACCGGAGACAGAGAAATTTCTAAATAAGGCCGATTTAAATATGTTTTCCTTTTTGCCGCTGCAGCCATCTGTCTGTTATACTGTACTTTTGTCAACATTGTAAGTATCAATGTTTTTTTAAACTAATATATGCTGTAAACTAAAATAATATAAAGTAATGTATCTTTAATTTGCTTGTTGACCTCTCCGTTTTTTTAACCGAAAGACAACAAGTAGTTTTATCGGGCCTAACTGAGACGTTACTAAAACGGGGAACGGGAAACGGTCAATATGAGTCGGGGAACGGTCAATATGAAGTTTGAAGGTGTGCATGAGAATCTACAAATTCTTCGCAGGCTGGGGGCTTTGAACAATTAAGGACGTCAAGCTGCAGATATTGCAAACATTGACCGTTCCCCAACTCATATTGACCGTTCCCTGTTCCCCGTCCCTGTTCCCCGATCCGGGTTTTAGTAACGTCCGGCCGAACTGAAACAAGAAAAACAAAGCTTTCCTAGACTCACCAAAAAGAGACCTTGGAATATCCTGACGCCAATCAGTGCAAACACGTGATAACGCGTGGCCACGGGCAAGATAATGGTCAGGAGAGCGGTCAGCAGTACTCCGTACCCAAACACGCGCGTTCCTCCAATGCGCATGGCCAGCCATGCTCCAGGAATTTGCAGCACCCAGTAACCGTAGAAAAACGAACCAAGAACTAAACCTGAAAGTATGTATATTGAGAAAGCCGCCGGGGTCGTTAGTTTGGTTCTTATTCATAGAACAGCAATTAAACTAACTACTACTGGTACTACCTCAATTCCCGAGTTCTGTTTTTTTTTATTACAAACCGATTACTTAGGTTATCTTCGGTCGTACTATACGGTCTCCGAGCAGTAATTCCGGCCGGGGGGGGTTACTCCCTATAGTTGGATGTCGGGGGAGCTCGTCGTATTTTTCAGAGGTTGAAATTGTCAATCTAGTACTTTTTAGGGGTTTTCTCGGGCAAAACCCGAGTCTTGAGAATACCTGGTATTTTTTAGGGGTAATCCTGGTTATAATAATGCCGATACGCTCGCAAACTATTATGAGAACAGCGCATTTGATGGATACGGCTAACATTAAATGGGTACTTGACTTTATTTTACTGAAACATTGCATTTTATGCGCAGTATATAAGTCAGAGGTATGTTTTGGGGTAGCAAAATCTGAGGGCCAAGTATTTTTCAGGGTACTTATAACTAGGTTTTCCGACGAGCTCCCCTGACAACTTACGAAGGGAGTACCCCCTTCCCTGGGAATTTCGGTAGCTTGTGTCTTCGGAATAGATGTTTAACCCTTAAAATTAAACGTGTAGGCCTTTTAGAGAAACACAAACGTTTATCGGGGCGAGGTCAAGTTCTCAAAATGGGTTACAGATAAAGCTAGTTAATCAAAGGCTATTGACTGTGTTTTACTGCGGTTTTCACCTCACGTGTACCGGTTTTGGGTTAGACAGTCTATGTAAGTCAGTTTAAAAGAGGATGCCGGATTTTTCGTTCTATATCAATTTTGCTATATCATAGAGACATGCCGAAAGATCCAAACTATTATTTGTTCTAAAATGAATGCCAAACATAAACATTTTCAAATGATTTCAATTGGATTTGATTGATTAGTATAGGGCCAGAGAACAAAGGCTTCAGTTAAGCTTGTTATATTTCCACAATTTCACTGCGAGGTTTATTTTTGTACTCCCTCCAGTAGCAGATTTGTGTGGTGCAACTTGTTGAATACGTAGACAAAATCTAAAAAGTTAGATACTTTTAAGTTGAGTGCTAAAACAGGCCTAGCTAGATATCTAGTATATTGTGCTTACTTACCCTGCAATTTAGAATCCCAGTGGAATTCGGCTTCCTACAAGTTCAATAAATAAACAATTAAAAACCAAAACGATCAGACACAGCAAGTATTCTTATAAAGTATGACCCATTTTTTACTTTAAACGATTAGACTGTGCGCCACTATAGACAGTCGAGTGTTTTTCCAAAGTTTATACAAAAATGTTTTTCTCCTATATATTATTTTTCCTTTGAAGAAAACTATATCCCTAAAATATGACGAAGTCCAATGGTTTAGGTGCTTTTCGGTTATATTTCGACTTGGGCATCTCAATTATGAACAAATCATTACTCATGAGCAAGAGTCACAGTATGCAATTCAAAATTTTGTCAATGTTTGCTCGTAAGGGGTTTTGGTTGGTTTATAATGAGAGTGGGGGATGGGGGGGGGGGGGGCTGGAAAGGGTTACCGACTGGGGTCTTATAAAGGCCTGTGCAAACGAACGCAACATGTTGGCACAACATTGCCCAACATTGTTGGGTGAAAGTTGGGCAATGTTGGCGGATGTTGGCTGAGAGTGTTTAAACGATCACAACATGTTGGGCGATGTTGCGAAACCGTACAGATCTCACGTTCGTCCGCCTTTATTGATTATGGTGCTTGATGAACACAAAACACGATGGAAAACGCGAAAATGCTTCGAAATTGTTGCCCTTCTGGAGGAATTTGGTGAAAGTTATACACGTAATAAGTGTATTCGTAGAGGAAACGGCCTTCCGTTTCCCATTTGTAGGTGTTTTCTCAAGAGGCTGTGTTTCCAACTCTTCACTTTCTGTCATTTTGTTGAAATGACTGCCAGGCACATAAACAAGAACATGTCTCCATGGTAACCATCGCATGAATCATTCACAGTGCTCGAGCCCAACAATGTTGTACGATCCGTGCAAACGAACGCAACATGTTGTGACATGCTTCATCGAACACGAGAACAATAAAAAGTTTGCATATGTTGGGCAAAAAGTTTGACTGATTTCAAAATTCACGCAACATGTGCCAGCATCATGCAACATAGCCCAACATGGTGTGCAAACGAACCCAACATGTTGTGCCCAACAATGTTGGGCAGTGTTGTGCTAACATGTTGCGTTCGTTTGCACAAACCTTATGGTGGCAACATTTCTCATTATGCGCCGGTATGCGTACTGGTAATTATCAAAAAGCTTTTGAAGTTTATCAGTATACTGACTGCATATCAAAACTTTAGAACTTTGCAAAACTACTGTAAGAGAAAAGAGATCTTATACTCTTCTTTTCAGTAAACAGGTGGGCTTATAGATGGGGCCTCAAGGATTTTAAGGTACATAACGAGCTAATCACATATAATAGTAACATAAACTTTTTCAACTAGTGTAGGAGAACTTTGAGGATCTCTTTATTTCTGTTTCTTAAACTGTGGACTATAATAAAAACTATGTGCTAGGTAGTTAATTAAAAAAATGTTGGAAGTTTAACCAAATTTGTTTATTTTGACCCAATCACGCACTCATCAATTGCTTACTAATGCGATTTGCCAAAAACCCACGTGTTAGAACCCTTTGGATTAAAAATCTACAGACCTGAAAGTTTGAAATAATTGGCTATTATTAGCTACAATGTTTGTAACCAATGGGCGGATCCAGACATTTCGGAAAGGGGTGGGGCGAATCCGTATCTCTGAAAAGAGGGGCCTGAAATGGCATCTGTGCTCCAACACACGCTTTTTTCAGCGTTTTTTTTTAAAAAGGCTTCTAAATTGCCGAAGAAAGGGGGTTGAAGGAAGGAGGGGGGGGGGAGGTTGCTGGCCCCTCCCCTTATTAAATCCGCACCTGTTATCAATATAGCTTTGTAACTCATTGTAAATCAAATAAGTAAGAACCTATCGCCGGCTGATTTGCATAAAACACAAGTCCTTACACGCGGGTATTTGTTGTATTAGTATAAAATGTATCATTGGCGTAGAAGACAACTTACCCTTGTGACCTCGATTCCATGTCTGATTACTGTGTAATTATTTACCATAGCAACCAGCGCGACGTTCAAATTCACTCTCATGGAGTAGATGTGTACAAAACCGAGAAAAGTCATAAAAAGAAGAACATATCGTTTCGGAATTCCTGCATAGTACCTTACACAAAAGTTTTTCTTCTTTTTGTCTTTATTTTCTGACGAATCTGGTTGGTTTTCCGTACAAACTGTCCTACTATTTGTCATTTCATCTTCACTGTTCTCATTTTTTGGTGTCGATGACGCATTTGGTGGAGATAGTTTTTCGCCGGAGGGATTTTCGTCCTCTAACAATGCTGAATTACTGCTTTTGTCATTTGAATGCGAATAAATATTCCCACTTGACTTCTCCCGTTGCCCATTTTCCCCGAGATCAGCCATCTGCAAAATCAAAAGAGGAATTACTATCAGGCTATATTAGGCTGAACGAGGCAGGGCTATATATATACAAGCTTTAAAACCGTTATTCTTTAGGCAATTGCATGTACACATATAATCTTTTGTGTTTTAAAAATAGGTTACTAGGTTTGATAATTATATGCGATCACATTTTTTTAAAACTACTCACAGCCGAATGCAAAGGACTGTTATTTTCCGTGAAGCGTGATTTCCTTTATTATTTCTCGCAAAATGAGAAACTCCCCGTGATATATTTTCCTGTGACTGGTGATTAAGGGAGCTTAAATGTGTTGTGTGGTTCCGGTTCTAGTCAATTAAGTTTCTTCGTGAAACATGGAACAGTTTTATAAAAAAAATAAGATTGTATAATACATTTTTTTATAAGAATGTTCTTAACATTGTCAGAATTAAACATAACTTCAAATGTTATTAACGAGTTTTGTCTGTCCCTTTCACAAAATTTACATAAAAAAAGTTATTTTTTAATGTCATTCTGAGCTGTGCTTTGAGCAGGTTCTCATCTATATTTGGCCGTATTTTAGCCCCAATATTTTCATATAAGGTTTCTTTTGAAAATAGTATAATTATTGTGTCGCCAGCTTCTTTTTATGGATAGTTTCCATGCAAGATTAGTTTGAGGAGTTTAGAAAAAAAAAGATCAATTACCAATGGTGGCATTTAGTTCTGACCTGTAAGCAGCAGGCAACTGGCAGGAAAGACAAAACATTGTATAAAAAACTGGTGCCAACTGAACAATCGTTATGTTTGGGGTTTTTACTAACTCAGAAATAATAATTTGTTAAATTATATCTGAGGCAGGACAAGAAACAATTAATAGAAAGTTGTTTATTCTACGTTTATCAAGAATCAACCGTAAACTGCTCTGTCATCTCGGAAGAGTTAAGTGATATGATTTATGACAACTTCAGTGTCAAAACGTGACAGACAATACCTAAAAACACATTTTTTCTTAACTTAATGAGTACATCTTCAAAGCTATAAGATATCCACCAAAAAAACTAATGATAGTAACTGAGATTCATCCATGATACGTGTACAGTCCGTATAAATACACAATAACAAATACTAACCTTTCTCTAAGTCACCTGATTTCGGAAGACCAGCCTTCGAAGGATTGCTTATATATTTTCAAAATTCTTCACGTACTCGAGAAAACGTTTGTACCAAGTAGAAGTTACTCATTTACCGTGCTCTGACGGCTTTGCTGCTTGCAGTATCGTTAAGTCGTGGAGATTAATCTCAGTTCTTGTAGAAATCCGCGGTTGTCACGGAAGGGTTTCTACGCGCCATTACCGGTGGCAAACAGGTGGTTGCAACGCTCGCATTGGAAAAACAAAACCAGCTAATCTCGCAAATAATCAATCAAAACCTTGCCCCGGTCCTACAGATTCCTATTAAAGGGCAATAAAGCGAAACAGTTGTGGAGTTCAGTTTCTTCCCGGAGGTTTCTCTCATATGTGGTTGGTCACAGGAAACAAATGCTTGGGTTGCGTATCGATCTATCTTGATCAGTGATCTCGTCAGAGCTGACCTCATCAATTCGTGAAGATGGGAAATTTCTATGGAAATGACTCTGTTACAATTATTCATCAATGTACTTATAATGAACTTTAATCGTTGGACATTACTTATTGACCTAGGAAAAGAATTCTTACTACCTTAAGAGGATTTCGCGGAAAATTGGTGAAGAGAATGTAAGTTATAGATTTCTTCGACTATATGTTGAATATTGTTTAGGTATGTTTGTAAGACTTGTTCGAAGCAAATCACAACCAATTTAGGCAGTCTCTTATATCACTGATTTTGTGGCTGCCAAAACTGACTACCTGCTCACGGGAATTGCTACTTAGAACCGTTTGTACGATATGATGATAATTAATTTATTTAGATCTAGTGTTAAGTGCACGGGTGTGGACAGTAAAGTTGTAAATATATTCCATTTATATATCGTTGTTGCAATTAAAAAAGATCGTAGAATAAGAGGTCTTGAAAAGAGGATAGAATCTTTGCTGCGCGACGCGTTTAATGTCATTTGACCTGGGAACGAGGGCACTTGGATTGGTCACCAGTCTTCCCACAAAGAAGTTATAAAACTAATTAGTTATAGTAAAAAATTCATTTAATTACGGTTGCGAGTGTCTAACTATAGACTAATATATGACAAGACAAAGTTGTAGAGCACGAGAGAAGTACAAATATAAATATAAACAGGAACTGAAATGAGTGTGTTTAGCCTGTGATGTAAACACAACTTTTGCCATCTGCTATAGCCAATCAAAGCGCTCGTTAAAATATGCTGTAGTGAATAGTTAAGTCTCATAAAACAGCTGAAAGCGAAGTGTCTTTAAACTCTGTGATATAAACACGACAAAAGTGTATGTGGAGCAGATGTGGTACGAAGGCGTATGATTACGGAACCTTGCTTAACGGCCCGGGAAAAGACGTTATTTACACCAAAACAGCCTCCAATAAAAATGGTTCCACTCAAAGTTTGCCTCAGGTACTAAAAATATAGACCGATAGCTCATTTTTGAGGACCGGATTGAAATGGATTTAAGTTAATGACTGTAGCTGCAAGATGCTCGCTCTTTGTGTAATTTTTGTATAATTTATTTATTCGCCTTATTAAGTGCAACTGAGTATTGTAGTAACAGTAGTCCCTAGAGGCCGCTCGTTCGGTGTAAATAGGACGTTTTATCTAAGTGCATTTAGTTTTTGCGTGGCGTCAAACTAGTATTTGCGTGGTGCCAAACCAGTATTTGCGTGCAGTGGCGTAGCCAGGATCTGAAAATTTTGTAGGCCCATAAGCAGCGTAGGCGCGAGCGTTTCTAGGGGGGGTCCGGGGGAATGCTTTCCCGGGAAATTTTTGAAAATTGCGTTTCTGAAATCGCTAGAAATGCACTAAAATCATAAAACCTAGCGCAGATGTTC
>JAOBYE010726165.1:0-10225 GCA_025403585.1 Parazoanthus swiftii | reverse complement strand
ACTTAAGCAGTTGAGAATAAGGCCTGAAAAAAATTCAGGCCTGAACGGGAATCGAACCCATGACCTCTGCGATACCGATACTTTGTTTGCAATAGTAACATTAAGAAATAGTTAATGAAAATATAAGAAACTGTAATTTTTCAATAAAGATTAAAAGGTATAAAGAAAAAAAACATGGTATCAAAGCCAGTTTCTTACCTATTTACCCATCAAAACTTTTTTGAACTGTTTTTCTAAAAGCTCATTTTTAAACGAATCCCAACGTGTTGGACGCTTTGTTGAATATCGTGTTAAATGGTGCTGGATGGTGTTGGATGGTTTTAGATGATGCTTGATGGTATTGAATCGTGTTGGATATATTTGGATGTTGGACACCGTTAGATTAGGTTGGATTGGCTCAGCTGTTAGTACGTGTTCGATCAGTTTGAACAGGCCGTCATTTGTTTGTTTCGTTTTGCCCAATTAAAGTTAGAGAAAGAAACCCTCATAGAAAACAGATTTGCAAGGATCAATGCATTATTGGTAACTGATATGCTGCAATTGATATATTAGAACTAATACCTTGCTGATATGAAAATATCTGTAAAATTCTGATTATCGGTAGGATGTCTAAAATGTGTGCCACTCTAAAATTGGGTTCTGCTCCAATGCTACCCAAGTACTGAATAATTTACCCTTCTAACGAACAAGAAATACGATTCAGCATCTACTATAATTTCGTTCCTTCTCAATCAATAGTTAAATTAAACCATCCATACCGTTTTTGCGGCGCATTTAAGGCAGAATTGTGCTCAAAGTACTTGTCACAGTTGTATTCTCCCTAGAAAGACCTCTCGCAACGGAGAAGAAACACTAGTCTGCGGGGAGACTACAGTTGCAATTTTTACCACGGTTTTACCAATGGATTATAAGGTAATGCAACCTTTCTTCTTCCTTTGATTAAAGTGTAGTATACTCTACTAATACCATGCAGTTTTTAACGTAAACTGTAACGCTGTTTAAATAAAAAAACGTTTACTTACCAATATAATGCCATCTTCGTTTTGGCAGTCTGTTTCTCAGAGTAAATCTATAAGTTTTACTGTTACTCGTTGTGGTAGTAAATTTTACGTTGATACCGAATGTTGTGAATTGAATTGTAAGTCCATGTGTTCCCTCGAACTGAAACAGTCGACTCGTATTATTCGTCTCCTCCAGGTAAACCCAAGCCAACACAGTAATAGCACGGTCGAAACTCGCATTTTCCGACATGCCGATTGGGGTAGCGATATCAACTTTGCACAGCCGACATTGGTCGAAAAAATGTGATCCTCCTGCTTGTCCAAAAGGTCCTGGTGCAAGTTGCACCCCTGTTTTGGAAGTGACGAGGTTGTAGGGCCCTATGTCATCAACACCGTGTAGTTTGTTAAGCGGGAGTAAAGCTACAGGTTCTAGAAAGGAAAGATAGGTACAGTCATAGTTTTAGGCAAGCAAGTAAAACATTCCTGACTTATATATGTAAGGCCTGTTTAAATTTATGGACAAAAACAACGATTAAGCAGGCACTAAGCAAACAGACACGCAACACCTTGAGGGAAACTGGAAAACAGCGGGCAAGCAGAACCAGGCCGACAGACAAACAGACAGACAAACAGGCAGACAAACAGACAGACAGACAAACAAATAAACAAACAGACAGAAAGAAAGAAAGAGAGACAGACAAACAGACAGACAGACAGACAGACAAACAAACAAACAAACAAATAAACAGACAGACAGACAGACAGAAAGAGAGACATGCAAACAGACAAAAAAACAGACAGACAAACAGTCAGACAGACAGACAAACAGTCAGACAGACAAACAGGCAGACAGACAAACAGGCAGACAGACAGACAGACAGACAGACAGGAAAATAGACCGACAAACAGACAGATAGACAGACAGACAGACAGACAGACAGAAATGTTTGTGTGCGCACTTCTGATTCGTGGTGTAATGTTTTACAGCCGGGAGCTTCTCTAGCCTCTTCCTCCTAATGCGATCTTGTAATTGGCAATGGACTATTGCAGCAATGAAACAATTCCAGATCGCAGACGAAGAACTGATCTTAGCCAGTCAGAGAAAGTCACCGATCGCTGTCTTATTTCGTGTCTGACAGTTTCGAAACATAAAGACTTTTATTCCGGTTAACTACCATGTAGTGTTCAATAGAGTGTTTGTCAATATCATACTGTGGTCTCTCTCTGTTGAAACAAATACAAAGCAAGTGTTTAAAGTATCAAGTTCCGTGGTGCCCACCAGGTCAAGGAATTCCAAAAGAGTTTAGTCTATCTTGATATTCTTATATAGTTGATCCCTTATTCGTTATCAGATTTTATTTATTTTATCGTTATTTTCCTAGCGTTTAACCTGGTAACAGATGTCGTTCCTCACTGAACTGACCTGGGTGAATTGGCAAAAGATGGTAATGTGCAGCAAAAGAGATCGGTTTGTTTCTAAAGTCTCTCTGTATTGAGAGCTTCACGTATAATCCATCATTGCTTTCCATCGGTGGCGGAGGGATTGAGCCGCAATCTTGTAGTAACAGTGGCGCAAATTCGTCCAAACCTGCTCGGATTTCAACAAAGTCCATCGAGCAATCAAGGTCAAAACGTGTAAAGGACAATTTAACAAGGCAGTCACTGCGTGAGTTTATTATCCATACACAAACTTGAGGGGAGTCATATCCAAAGCGAGGCGGGTTTTCGGGGCCTGTGATAGTACCATTGGTAGAGTTCAGACTCTGAGAAGTAAGTGGGCACGACGGATCGGCTGCAACAGAAAAGAAAGAAAATTACTATACATGCCTTGACCTCAGGCAACTGCTCAATGATAAGAGCGACAACAATCTCGTTTACGAGGCCTTCTCGGTATTCTCCAGAAGCGAGGGGGAAACCAATAAGGTTTGGTCGCTGAGCGCTAATAAGCAGATCAGGAACCCACCATTTGGAGAGTACAACTGGCTTATTTCAGTGAGTAAGCCCTTTTTCAGACTGGGCGCATAATGTTTGTTTGAACGGATAACTTGTTCACACAGAATGGGTGCAAACCAATACCGGGTTCTGATTGGCTCCCTTAACAAAAGCACAGATTATGTTGACGGGAAATGTTTTCTAAAATAGCCAGTCTGTAAAAAGATAACTTCTAGGGAGCATATCAGAGTTGTTCGCTCCTGGTGATGGGCTCCTGACAGATATAATGATGTAAATTATTTCATAAATAACTTAGAAAAGCCTGGGAAGAGGGTCTGTCCCTCGCTCAAGCGACCTGGGTGGCTGTGCACTGATATCCAAGCAGTCATGGAGGCGAGTCTACTGCCACAAACAAAATGTCAGGCACTATTTTAACGTTACCCTTTTGTCTTACAGTCTCCAATAAAGGTCACTGGGCCACATTTATGCTTGAGCTAAGCATTCTGACTTTTGCGTAGCTGTGATAGTGCACATGCTCTTCGCGTTGCACGTGTTTTACTCTTGAAAAAGACAGCAAAACAGTAAAAAAAAACTTCGGATAACACCTTCAAACAACCTTAAATCTGTCCCGACAATGTATCTCGACAAATGATCTTTTTTAATTTTGTCCTGCTTTGAATTTATACCTACATCCGTATTAGCTGCAGATAGTATCAGATCATCCACTGTACGTTCAAGTGTGTTAGAAACTGTGGCGAATCATACGATATAAACTAAATAAATACCTCAAGAACACTTGTTTTGAGCGGTTAGTTTCAGGCCCGTAGCTAGAAATTTTGTGTGTGTGGTGGGGGGAGGGGGCAAACGACACCATAGAAAAGTTCTTATAATTTCGATTCTCCACTAAATCCCAATACAAAGTCTTATAATTCGAAGAATATATCTGGTATCAAATCTTGGGCTGCCTGTGATTCGAGAAGTACAAATTTGGAGTAACAATCAAAAAGCTCTTACGTCAAACACAGACTTTTTTGCTACAGATACTAACGAGGTATCTCATCTGAAGAGCTTACTGTGTACGACTGCACGAATGCAAAATGAACGAGCTAACATTTGTGAAACAGCGGCCGTGAATTTTGTATGAATAATTGGAGCACCGGAAAACAATGAGCATTCATTATCAATAGTTACGAAAGTCGGCACGTTTCTAGTATTTACGAACAAGCAACGCAAAACACTTGTGCTCTTCAAGGATTTCAATGTGGATTAATTTAAGATTTTTTTTTTAAAACTGTAAGCACTTGTTTCCGTCGACAATTATCAATTATTTCATATATCACAACACTTTAATAGCTCGTGCTGGATAAAAGCCCATGCCAGGGCCGTATAATACTTTAGACCACAACGGCATAAGACAAGACCAACGTAGAGCAGGGGCAGTTTGTAAAGTCTTAGCTTTGGTTTTTCCTTTCATCATGCACGCTACCCAAGTGCTATGGAAGGGGTCGCTCTGGACCTACAAAAACCTTCAACATGTTGTGATTACACTTTTTTGTTGAGAACGATGCCAAAAAATTAAGAACATGTTTAAATAAGAACATATACCTCATGGAGGCTAAGACTAAGAGAAGAACGAACTTTTCTTTGTGTAAGTTTTGGAAATAGAACGGAGAATGGCTGCTTAAAATTGTGAGCAAGAAGTACAATTTCACCGCATTAGTTCTTGGTGAACAGGCGCAAAAGCAATTAACGCATTTGGATTTGGGGTAAATATGTATGAACTGAGCTAGATGTTTGGACACAGCAAAGTACAGACACAATTCCAAAATTTCGCAAGAACAAACACTTTGAGGCTGCCAGACGATCGGCAGTTTCTCACATGACCTCAGTAAGCCAATCAGAGCACGCCACCTCCATTTGGCATATGGCACCATCCCAGAAAGCAACTCTGGCAAAAAATCACACGAGTCGTGATTCTGGAATTTGGACGCCATTTTGGAAAAGCAACCCCGCGCGCAAGGAGTTGTGGGCCAGAATCAGTCCGGCGTGCCTTGCGCACTTAGTCCGTTCACCTGGTGAAATATCGAGAAAACGTTAAGAACGTTTTTGTAAGATATAACAGAGCGTAATCACGCTCATCGCAGCTATGATGCATGTCAACTTTTAACTTTCAAAAAAAGTCTTCTGCCTCAAAAAAATTCCAGAATTTAATTATATGAAACTGGTTTACGAGAAGACGCTCCATTTGTTTGCCGCTACTGTTTTTGAGAAGTGATTTGTCTGTTCATCAGCTCGTACCAGTTTGTATGATGGTTCATGAGACAGAAGGCTTCTGCCTTAAAAAAATAAAGTAATTCAAAAATATACTTACTTAACGCTGCGTTTTGGATCTGAAGGAGAAGCGAGAGCAGAAGTGATGACACCCAAGTGAACCGCTGTAGTTGGCAGTTCATGTTGCAACGAGTTCTGCAACAAGTCAGCTCTTCGGTTCTTATTGGTGGTACTGAGTATAGATAGAATTCCGTGGATACTGATTGCTTTAGAAAAATGCTAAGAAAATGGGTCATAAATCGGCTATTAGTCGCTTGTGACTGCGCGTGAGGAAATCGTACAACCATTCAATCAAAACAAAATGTTGTAATCAACTCTAAATTGCAAAATGAAATATTAAAAAAAAGTATTCCAAGTCGAAACTCGGGGAAAGTGTCATAAGTGTTTTTTAAGATAATGTTTAATTTAAGTTTATAAAAGAGCTCAGTATTTAAAGGTTAAGATGTTCAGTATTTCTTTCTTAAGGGTTGAAAATCACTTAAAAATGCACGACAAATCATTCTTGTATACATGATTTTTCTTACATATCTATAGTGTTAAAAACTTATATAGTGTATATAATAATAATTTACTGACTAGATTAGTGTTATAAAGTCTAAACTAAAATGTTAGGGCTCTGAGAACGAACGATGTTGAACAACGATTCTGGGTTACAATCAGGGATAAAATATTTTCATTTTTTGGTGTTCATTCTAATCACTGTCTTTAAACACTAACGAACTATTTTTCTTTTTTCTTTTCACAAAATTTTAAGCCTTTTGTCTTTTATCATACAATCAGGCTTAAAAGAAAGCTAAAATGTAAATGAAAGGTTAAAGAGAACAGTCATTCAAGTAGTATAGTTTTACCTAAAGTTTTAAGGATTAATCTTGACATCAAGTTTTCAGCAAAACGACAGGTCTTTTCAGTTGTTTTTGTGAACTAATAATATTGTATCTGTTTACTTAATACCAGGGGTGAAAACAGTTTGGGCCCAGAGAACCATTCAGTATTTTGATTTTATTTGTATGTTTGATCAATAGCAGTTTATAAATGACCCATAGACAGCAATTAAGGAAAGCCTGGTTCAAACTTGTATTGTCATTAGCAATTTAGCAGACTATTAATCCACTATATGTTAAAATTGCATTCAAGCATTATGGCAAAATGTGTATGATTAATGACATTGCTTCTTAAAGGGTTTGATTAAAGTCTCCAAAGTTTCAGTAGCATGACTTCTACCTGCTTCACTAGGAAGAAAGTTGCACGTTAAAAAAAATCAGTAGATTTCTTTAGTTTTCAAAAAGACTCTAGTTTTCAAAATTCCAAACCAAAAGTACAGTGTTATGAAAAAACTATATACTTTTTAAGAAAGTTGACAAGTTTTGGAACAAAATTAGAACACAGATCAAGCGGTAATTTTCCACATTTTCTTAGTCAGACAAAACTCGTTCAATGTGAACAGCGTCTCAAAACAACAATTATTAATAACCAGCGAAAATCCCAAGCAAACATTTTGAGTTTTATTTAGAAACTTCAAAACCAGACAACTATTGTTGTAAAATAGCGTAAGTAAGTCGGTCATCCCGCAGTCTGACTTTCCAAAGAAACTACCAACGAAACTCCTGATCAAGTCTGGACGTGGCAAAGGCAAGGCAAAGGCAAACCTCCAACTCTTAATCGAGCTGTAATCATACTACAAACTGGAGCTGAAAAAGCACGCAACTTCTATAAGTTATTTTATTAGTTTTCAAGGCAGGTCGCACCAACGTGCGAATAGCAATTTCGACCGTGCTTTCCAGCTTAACTCTGGGAAATGACCAGAATGTTCGCTTACTTACTTTAATTTAACTTTGATTTTAGCATATTTGTTCGAAGTCTTTTTCAAAGTTAAATTAAAGTAAGTAAGCGAACATTCTGATTTTAGCATATTTGTTCGAAGTCTTTTTCAGTTTTAATCATTTCTTGGATTTGAAAGGCAAACTCATCTGCAGAAAGTACTATAGCAGTTGTTTTAGAGTGTTAGCGAAAAGAGGCCGCCTTCCCGAGCCGAAACACCTCCGAAAAGCTCTCGAGCTTTCATTCAATTAAGGATGAGAATTTCTCGGAAAACTCTAAAGAACATATCGTTAATTTTCGGCAGAAACATTTCCTTTTTGTTAAGCTTCAAGAAAGACCGGTTCTCGTGCGGAAAGAAATAGTAGAAGTTTTTAAAGAGAAATTCAAGCTTTAACACTCTGTAACAATGGCTAGATCTATTATATGGGTATAAAAACTTAGTGAAATTCATAGTCAAGTGTGTCCCAGGGCACCATCTACTGAGCTGTAAAGTACGAACGACACCGAATAAAGACTAGAGGTAAATTCTCGTTGATTTACTGACTGTTTTTCTCTTGGTGCTCTGCTACAAGGAACAGCGATAGCTGCACCTTATCTATCATAAGTGTAAATACTGTAAGTTCGGGATTCCAGAATTTAATTATATGAAACTGGTTTACGAGAAGACGCTCCATTTGTTTGCCGCTACTGTTTTTGAGAAGTGTTTTGTCTGTTCATCAGCTCGTACCAGTTTGGTACCAGTTGTAAATGGTTCATGAGACAGAAGTCCGATACTGATCGGTTTATCAGTTCAGTGGTCTGCTCACAATGTATGATCTGATGACATCCCATTTTACTCGCAGGGAAGGAGAAATATAGTCCGGGGCAGAGATTTTCTCTCTTTCTCCTTGTGAGCCTATTTCTTTTCTGGGCAAACTGCTTGGGATATTTGTACAGCACTTCTTGCCACAATTATACCATTATGTCCACTTATTAGTGCCGAGAGGCTAAAACTCAATGGTTATTAAACCCCTCACTTAAGGTCACTTATGTTTTTATGCTACTTCGTTGCCTTCTCAATTACCCACGACCAGCTCCCATCTGCTCTGGCTTTGTAGCTCAGGTGATCTGTTCCGGATCGAGGTCGTGGGTTCGAATACCGAGCGGTCAGAGGTTTTATCTCTTCCTCCGTTCGGCCCATATCAGTTCTAGGGCTTTCGCTCAGAAGGGGTATTCAACATGTACAGTGCTTCAACTTACCACATTTATATAATTATGTGAATTCGAGCATTGGTTTGTCCTTAGGTCAAACAAGTTTGCTTTTACTGGAACTGGGCTGTGAAGTTATTATTGGTCAATACCTTTAACAGATTTGGTGGCTCCTAGAAAAGCCGTTTTATTTTGTAGACACAGCAAAGCTGATTACTCATAGAGAGTCTTTGCCGCCTTTTTGGTGGCGGAATTTTTCTTTTTGCAGCTTTTTTTGCTAATTTTTTGACGGCCGGTTTCTTGGCCGGTTTTTTCACCTTTTTTGCAGCAGGTTTCTTTGCTTTTTTAGTGGCTGGTTTCTTTGCGACCTTCTTGGCCGCTGGCTTCCTCTTTTGCTTCTTTGCCGCTGGCTTCTTCTTCACGACCTTCTTCTTTGGTTTGGCAACTTTCTTGGCGGCTTTGGAGATATCGAAAGATCCCGAAGCTCCCCACTCGTTTGGTTTCAACGAGTAGTTTAGCTACCATTCTGTTCAGTGCCATTTTGACATGTACGCCGGCGTTGTCACCAACTTTGATCCTACAGTAATGATAAAATTGATATCGCTTTTGCTAATGTTCAAGATAATTTTAATGTAATAACTTTGTATATTTGGTAGAGCTTATTTTAAGGAAACATCTGAGAACACGGAGAACGAAATACGTTATTGAGTAAAAAGAAAAAAGATCGATAAGCTGCGCTGAAACATCAATCTGCGAGGCCGAGAGAGGCGACACCAAACACTTCAGTATTGGTCCAAGGATGGGTACATCATATCAGTAACTAGATCTACACTTTGTTTATTAATAGTTGACCTATCACACAATTTCAACCCGGTTCTGCCATCACTAGCACTTGCTTAATCATAACATGACCTTAAAGTCATATTTTTAGACTTTTTTGTTGGCGGTCATGGTTTAGCTTTTGGAGTTACACAGTATTTCTTTGGTCATTGAAATATTTAAAATGATATCAGAAATATGTTTACGAGTTGGATTGATGTCATTCAACCCTAAAGAATCAAGAGTCCAGTAAGGGCGAGCGTAAAATGCCGGAACCTCTGTCAGTTTAAATAAATTTTAATTAAAATAAAGTTGTAAGTTGTAATAAATTTCATGGAACGTTAATTTCCAGTGTAAAGAAGGTAAATTGGCACCAATTCGAGTTTTGTCGGTTGCGTTTGTAGATGACAAACAAGCGTACATTTTCGCGATGCACGATGACGAGCTTATGTGTTTCTAGTTTTGACTTAGCTTCAGATGCAGTTTTCCTATATATTTGTTATAACGAGTATTTAATTTTTAGCTACTTTTTCCAAAGGCCTATAAACGATTCCCAGTGTACCATTCAGCACTTTTCGCTTAGTTTTGCGATGCGGTATCTTGGTGAATATAATCCCATATTGTGTGTGATATTTGTGATTTTCAACTGATGTTGTATGGGGCAACAAATTATTTGCGAAATTTTCTTTAGATGCGGTGTTTTATATTTCTTTCTTGGTGTTCAGACCCTCCTCAGTGTCCCCCTCCAAACCTTACTATAAGGCCGCAGGAAATTAATTGCAAAGTGTAAACCTCTTCTTCGGAAATTAAGCTCGGTCGTGCTCGCGTTTTGTTAGTTACTCAATAAGTGACCTGTGGTAAAATTATGCAGCGCGGCAGGTTTTCATACTGCAATTATTTTGCAGAACTCAACAACTGTTGATGCTTTTGGTACGACTAGGTCGGATTTGAAAACGTGGGAACTTTTCGCGCAGACAATTGTACGCAAGAGCCGTACGTAAATCGCAAAACTATTTAAAACATATAAATAATATGTTTGTAGAGTATGTTCAAGTAGGATTGATCATTTTCTTTTGCAAGATTTGGTGGCTCCTAAAGGAGCCGTTTGTTTGTGTAAAGGCGGGAAGCTCTTTACT
>JAOBYE010726154.1:0-10226 GCA_025403585.1 Parazoanthus swiftii | reverse complement strand
GGGGCTATTTCCTCGTTTGTTGGTGATGGCCAGTAGGTGACACTTGGAGATATTGAAGTTCATTTGCCATAAATTAGCGCAAGAGTCCGAGCGTCTTATTGGCTTTACTTGCAATTTTGCTGCAGTGGTTATTCCATCTCAAGTCGTTTGAACACCGCACACCTAGGTAGTCGTGTGAAACCTCGGGTGATAGAGGTTGGGAATTCATCCCATAATCATTGGGGCTATTTCCTCGTTTGTTGGTGATGGCCAGTAGGTGACACTTGGAGATATTGAAGTTCATTTGCCATAAATTAGCCCAGGACTCAAGGTTGGTTAGATCCTGTTGAAGGGCTTCTTGGTCACTTGAGGAAGCGATCTCGCGGTAAACTACTGCATCATCTGCATATAGTCGGATGTTTGAATAACACTGGTTTACGATGTCATTTATGTAAATCAGGAACAGTACAGGGCGTAGGACCGTGCCTTGAGGAACTCCCGAAGTTACTGGTGCGAGGCTAGAATGAGACCCTTCCACCGCCACAAACTGTGAACGGTTTGATAGGAAGGCCTTCAACCATAGCAGACTTCTCCCTCCGATTCCGTAGTGTTCGAGCTAGACCTTATCAAACGCCTTGTTGAAATCGAGGAGGAGAGCGTCAACTACACCACGATTATTCAGTGTAGTAGTCCAGTCGTGTACTGTCAAAACAAGCTGGGTCTCACAGGAGTAACTTGAACGAAAACCATGCTGTGCACTTGTGATGATTTTGTGAGAGGATAGGTGCCTGTGGATATGACTAAGCACAACGTGCTCCATAACCTTACATGTTAGACATGTAAGGGAGACAGGACGGTAATTACTTGGTTTATCTCTTTCCTCTTTCTTAAAAACTGGGACAACCATAGCAACAGACCAATCGTGAGGCAGTTGACCTGTGTCGAAGCTCTGCTGGAAGATGAATGTCAGCATTTCCGCTATTTGAGCGGACAGGTCGTGCAAGATGCGAGCAGTTAGGCAGTCAGGACCAGAAGCTTTGCATGTGACAAGTTTTGTACCAGATGGTGAAAACTGTGCGGGTTATTCATATCTGAATTGATTGACCCAATCAACAAAAAACAAAATCAGACATTATTCTAAAGACTGAAAGACATTTTGAATCTTCTTGTGCGCGTGTAAGGTTCGTTTTTGACCAATCAAAACCTTTGTTATGCAATAAAGCTTTGTCAATGCACCAATCAAAATGTGAAATATATCGTGAGGTTTTTGTCGGACGTGACGTCTATTTTTTGCTCTCGGCCGATCGATAGCCGCAAGAATATAAACAACGGGGAATTTAGAATTTTAATATTCCATGTGCCAAAAAACTGATCGGCATAAATATAAAGACAAATAATAAAAAAAAAATTCAAAAACGGCAAATTCTAGGTCGGCGGGACCCGTAAAGCTAAAAATTAAAAAACTGTGGCCTAAAATTAATATGACCAGGGTTACTGTAGTACTGGCACATACAAAAATAACACTACATGTACTGTATGTAAAAACTATCTAAAATAGTATGGGGAGCATATTACAGTAAATTAAATCAATAAACAGGTGTGTAGGTGTGTAGGCATCTTGAAATAAAAATGTATTTACAGCGCACTTGAAAGATTCAATACTGTTCAGTGACCTAACATATATGGCAGTGGTTCCCTAAAGTTGGGGCTGAAACCATGAAAGAATGATCACCCATTGTTTTTGTCTGGATACATTAAGTGCATAAGATCTTTTCAAAACTTTGGTGTTTTACTCATCAGGACTCTATGTAGTTAAAATATTCACATGCACACTGGCAACAAAAGAAGCTCTTGAACCAGGACATTATGAGGAATAAATTAGGTGCATTAGAGATTAACCCTATACTGGCATTCATCATGCACTGCAGTTTCCGGATATGGTACTCTGGGACTACATGTGTATAACAGACTATAATGAACCAAATTCCCCATGTTTTAAACAAAATGGGAGACAAATTCAAGGCATCTCATAGTCCACACGTATAACAGCTCAGTGTGGAACATGTAGAAGGCACAAATGTTATAAATGTCACAATTATTATATGTTTTTGTCACAAATGTAACAACAATCATAACAAAGGTAAACAAGTCAACAACAAAACTTAACCACAACAAAATCTTGAGACAAAGTAAACATCACCTGTGAGTCAAAGTATGTAGCATATGTCACGTGACCATACTGGACAGTGAGAATATTTTGTGCAAAATAAATTGCAAGTTGAAAGTGTCCAGAAAAGTTTAAAGGTTGCTACATGTAAAGGTACCCAGATACTGTAGTGTTCAAACACACTGCTTTCCTGTAATGATGATGATGATGATGATGATGATGATAATAGTAATAATAATAATAATAATAATAACAGTAGAAAACGTCAAAAAGGTTGCAATACATGAGTTCAATGCATCAGTTAAGGAATATAGAGGAAAGGTTATAAATTCTAAATTCGAAACTACAAACAATTACATTAACCTAATAATATAAGTAAAAAGGCCAAAAACTCTAAATTTAAAAATTATAATTAATTAAAAACAGATAAAATTTACGTCGTTCTCATAAAGTTCAATAAAAAAGAAAAGAATAAAAAATGATTTTAAGTTATCTGGGCGGCCATGTTTTCAACTGCATTGTCTGTGTTGTTAATGTCTACAGTCCTTCGTACTAATTCTTGAACCTCTCGGACACAGTAGAGCCGAGCGTAGGATTGCGAAGGAGACTTTTGCTCTCAGCACCAACACTGTACTTGCGTAGTCCTCGCCTTTTTTGAATGCTAATACAGTAGTTCAGCAATTCTGTTGTGGAACTTCATACAGTCTTCTGTCATTCCACCTGTTATGCTGAATACCAGTGGCTCGAATGTGCCTTTGCTCAATTTCCATAAACCTGCTAGCGTATTGGCGTTTCTTTTCGCTCTCACGTTGTCGGTAGCCTTGCTTGGGCTCTTCTCTCTATATTAATAATAATAATAATAATAATAATAATGATAATAATAATGATAATAATAATAATAATAATAATTATTATTATTATTTAGAACGATGCTTATTAAACTGAACAAATTGAGATCTTCTGGCAGGTCAAGGAAGACACCTATTGTTTGTTCCCTCCTGTCTTTTGCAGATGATATTTTTTCAAAAAGATGTAATAGGGCAAAAGAGGTGGAGTGGCCTTTCCGAAATCCATACTGACTTTTAAATAGTATGTCGTGTTTGTTGTGATACCTCAAAATATGATTGTATACAACTTTTCCCAATAGTTTGTACCGATACTGGTCTATAATTGGTGATTCATGCTCTACCACCGGATTAAAATATTGGGATTATACGAGCGATTTTCATCCTATCAGGAACTATACCTGATTTAATAGATAGGTTTATGATATGAGTTAAAGGTTCAGAAATTAGTCCAATAGAATCTTTAACGTTTGGCACGGAAATAGCATCGTAACCTGCGGTAGTTCCTGAGCGTCGATCATTCGCGAAGTCAACTATTTCTTGTTGAACGGCCATTTCAAGAAACACTGAGCCAACAAAGTTTCCTTTAAGATAGGAGCGATGAGAGTTGATGCCGGAATAATCTTGGCAAGATTTGGTTCGACATTTTGTGAAATACTCGCAAATTGATTGCGATTTTTTCGGGATTGGAATTTCACAGTTGTCGGTTTTGAAAATTAAGGTAACCTATTCCTTTGAGTTTTGGAAATGCTAAAACCGAAGAGAGCTTGTTGGTCCTGAAACGGCCGTACGAAAATGCACCGTAGATCTCTTCTTGTTGAGACCAGTCAAGACATGCCTTTTGCAACCCCAGCGATTGAAGGGAATTCAAACTCGCCTATCAATAGTGAAGGTTGGCGGACTCGCTGAGATTTTAAGGTCGTACAAATACAAGCTTCCATTGATCGACCAAGGAGGACGAGAAGTTTACTTTAAAGCATACGGCGTCAATCAAATCACAATTGAGATTGAAAGTGTAAGCATCGCAGTTGTCGTTGGCCTATTTAGAGTTAGAACGTAGCTGGCAAGTTTTCGCGCGTTTTTTAAAACTCGATAGACGCACGCCGGCGCGTCTATTAAATCGCACGAAAGTAAACAAAAAAAGTGCGAGACTGCAAAATCGAAACGCCGCAAAAACAAAAAATACTACTGAGATCATCGTAGCGAAATTTGCTTTTTGGGTTCCGAACAGAAATGTTTCGGAAACATGATGGCCACTGGATGACTTCAGGGCAAGTGAGCTTTCCGGTTCTGGAAGTAGTGGAGACTGTGGTCGTTTTTGCGTTTGGGAAAGAAATTGTCATATAATTATCAAACACTCGTACATTCTCAACTTTTACGTTTAGGATCTCAGTGATACAAAAAATGCTTGCGTATCTGACGAGAAAATGAAAAGAAATCCTTTATCTGCTCGAGATGCATTCGGGGTATCGAGTTTCTTAGTAATCTCCGTTACAACATTGTTTGAAAGAGGATCTTTGGGCTGAGTAGGCCTTGCTAGCTGTGGTTAGCTCCTTCTATCACTGATTTCACTAAAGAATGGTCTTTGGGAGAACTCGTCCCTGCCACGCAAAATTTTTTTAAAACCCGCAACAAAAACTATCCGGATTCAGAAAGTGTCCGGATATCTGTGGACGGGGCCTAAAGTTGTTAAGTGGTTGTATAGCATAAAATACTAGCAGTTGCATAATGCAAGGAAGTGCTGCTCGAAAAATCAAAATGTCTATTATTTATAGGGTAGGAATTTAGCTTCATATTGTATGTATTATTAATATGGAAAGTGATAGGTGGGGTCATCTAATTTGTACACTTCTGTGAAAGTGCTAATAATAATTGTTAAATTTGAAGATAAGTACTGGTCACTTGAGTAATATTGGTGGGAAACTTGTTTTAAAGGTTTAAAAGGCAAATTTTGCATTAGTACAACTGTAAAATTGACATTCTCACTGTTTTTTATACTGCCAATTTTTTGGTATTAGGCTTATTTAATGTATGCATGAAGTGGACTTTGTCAAAAGTAAAATAATTTATTTACAAATATACTAAACGATATATCTCTCGGTAAGTGAGTAGGAATCGTGGATACACTACTATATGTATCGCAAATATAAACAAGTTTTATTTCTTCAAACGAAACACAAATGTTTCTTATCATCAGTTCATCATTTGCTATGATATCGCAGGGCAAGATCCAGAAATTTGGAAAAGGAGGGGGGGGGGGACTAGTTTTAAAATTCCAAAATCTACACAATGTCCCCCTCTCCCATAACTCTTGTTGTTTTCCACTTTGTCAATGTCATCTTCCCAAAACAATATTTCCATGGAGGCATGCTGGTCTACTAAAAGAGCTTCAGCTTTTCGAAGTGTTCCTTCGCCAGAAGTTGGCTTGCTTGGTTTCTGAAGATGTGTAACCTTAGCTTTAAGAGAAAGCAATTGATTAAATGTAATTGTTGACACCAATGACAAGTTCAAATCTTCAGGAACTATAGCAAATGTGATGTCTTCGTTTCTTAATGGTTGCACAACGACATCAACGACACGACGATATCAGAACTTTGTGCATTTGGGTCGTGTACAAACATCTTTCTCTCGATTGGCCTTGATGCTTGTTCCCTGTCACTAAATAAAGATCTCTTGTTTTGAGAGAACCACACTCCACCGATGGTTGTGTCTTTTGCAGTCTGAAGATAAGTCAAATTACTTCTTTTTTGGTCCATTTTTTTACTGGCGATACACTGTGCACGTAATCCTGATAACTCGGAAGAGTCAGGTTTTTCTCCATATTTTTGGTTATACTGCAATGAAAATAAGATAACAAAGTGTTAGGGAGGGGTGAATGTAGGTTGACAGAATTGCAGCTGAAACGTATCAGCAGAGGGTAAGTTTGACAGGATAAGAGCACAGTATAGACTGCTATTGTCGTTGATCAACGGTTAAACCACGGTTAGGCAACTTTAGATTTAATGGGCAAATAGTGGTCCAAGTTTTCTTATTTTTTATGAGACATAGTTTTTCCTGGACAAAAGGTGCCCGGTTCCATAACTATGATTTTGGCTAATGTTTTGAATGACAGGTAGTCAAGACACAAGGACTATGGAGTGTATTTTCAGAGGGGGGAGGGGGGCTACAAGTGAAAATATATCACAAAATTTACCAGGAGGTGCTTTATTTGTGTAAACTTCGAGCCATAAAACGTCCTGCTGTATCCGCCAATGGCACCATGAATGCAAAAGCCAAATGGCTTTAGTTTATCATAACCGTCGATATGCCAGATAAAGTTTTACCCTTTTACTTTCTTCCCCTCAACTTGCGTCGAGACCGATATTCAAATCCCTCCGGATCTTATGCCTTCAAAATGAGACGAACGCTTTCCCTGTCCACGGAGTGACAGTAGTCGTTATTCAGGCGGTGATGCATCATCTTGTAACCTAAATTATGGCCACTTCGGCCGCGAAGTTCATCCTCAACTGATTCAATAACCTCTCTGTAGTCAGTCATCTGACCACTTCTTCTAAGGCCCCCTTCCGCTTAGTATCCTCTTTAGTTGTTGTAAAGATACTCGTGTCCCATGAACTGACAAAGGTAAACACAAAATCTCGATGTTTGTGAAGCCAAGACAAAAGTATTATTCTATCAGCTTGTCCCGCGAAGCTCCTGATGCAGGAAGATAACTTGTCAGATCTGAAACAACTATGGAGGGAAATACTACAAAAGAAAGCAGTCGCTTGCTCCCGCCATCTTTCGTGTTTGTTCTAGGCAACCACGCTGCTTTCTCCACGTGCTAGTAATCAGTAACTCGAAAGTCCGCTTTCAAAATCTAGCTAAACATTTCGAGTTAGTGTCTCAAAATTTCAAGTTAGTATCTCAACCGTATAATACAAACTGGAAAGTGACTCGATTTACAGATCAGTACAGTCAATTATTGAAACGATAAACGATGTAATGCAAAACTTGTTCTTTGGAGGGTCACTGAATACATATTGGTTCAAGTTCTCTTCTCATAAACTTGATCCAAGTCCTACACACTGATGACGTAGTGGAGACCGATACTCTCAATCTGCCTGCCATTTAACAGAACAAGTGTAAACTCCTGCCACACTGTCAACTTTCGATTGCTACCAGGTTTGTTTTTTCCGGGACTAAAACGTGTTTTGCTTTTGTCACTCTAACATAAAATTCTAGCCTTCGCTTTTTAAGTCAAAGTACAAAAGTAACGTATCATATTTTGGGAAGCCTGTATAAAAGGATACATCGTCGCTGTTTTTGTTGTAGTCAATGTCAAATTTGGGCTTTAATTCGTTTTTCTGATCCTCAATCTATTTATTTAGATATAAGTAATTCTGTTTTTCAACTCGTGCCATTCTGTCACATCTTCGGTTTGACAAGCTTGATCTTTAGTGTTTGAGCAGCAAAGTCGGTCTTTTCAGTGGTAGCTTTTTTCTCGCTGACATTCTCATCTATTTCATTTTCTTCCGCATTCGCAACTTCGTTCTCATCACGAAGTTCTAATGGATTTATACTTTTTTACATTCACAGGCAACTCATGCTTCTCTATATCACGTCGCTTTTAAGAAGCTGCAGTCCAAGGACGTATTGAAGGAAGCTGGGTTCTGCACATCTTTTCTCCGTCGGGAAGGTTTTCTTCACAAATCCTAGTGTATTGTGAATCCATCTTCAAGTTCTTGTTTCGTACGAGTTAAACATAAATACGCCTCACTTTGGAATCACTTGGTAAAATATGGAACCTCAAGGGGCAATTCCGTCATTTATTAGTGCGTCCTGACACACAAAAGTTAAATTTTCCCATTTTAACAGAGATATAAACGAACTAGAACTCTAAGAGCTAGCGAAAACAAACTCAAGTGACCTCCATAACACCCCCAAGAAGCTTTGCGAAACGCTACCTGACCCAGTCTCCGGCACAACCACGGAACGGCGAATACATTGTAAATGTTGTGCGCTGGCAACTTTAACTACTTTTGGACTTTTACTTTCATTAAATCGGTGGGAATATTAAAAGTGTTATAGTTTGTACACAAACAAAAGCGCAGGCAGAAGCTGTTCAAGACTATACTGTGCAGTACAATACATTTTTTCAGAAGATACAGAAGGACCCATTTTCGCAATGGTCCAATTGCCCAAGATGATCATATATTCTTGTGGGCAACCATGAAAGTTTGTGCGGGCAAGGAAATGTTCATCAAAACAAGCAGAAAATTCAACTTAGTTGTCCGACTTTTGGGTTTAAAAAATGACAAACTCAAGAGGGGGTTTGGATTACAGTAGTTTCGACCGAATGTTCATTTTAAACCAGGTGGTCATTTCATCAGAGGTTGATCTGAACAGAGGACAGGACAGACGCCCTCGCTGCACCGACATTTGCCTGATATTCTGCCTCACGAACATCATGATCAGTAGTCTCTATTTGCTGTTGACGCAGTTCTTTTGCCAGGCGAAAATGTACAAGGATACTTGCTGTGGTGAAAGGAATCAACGTACCCAAAAAAAACCTCTTGCCGTCTTCATTAGGTGCTCGCCGCAATTCCTTTCGACGACCGCCAGTTTTCTCCCGGTAGTTTACCAACCTTAAATTTTGCTTCCAAGTAGCTTTTTTGACTTTTGCTAAACCTGTATGTCTTCTTCACTTCCTTAAGTGTCCAACCCTAAAATACTATTCCTGCCTGGACGGGTGACGGGTAATAGCGAACTGTAGAGTTGGAAGAATGCCAAAACCCTCTTGAAGGCGGGACTCGTACTGATGTATAGCCAAATCCATCAGTAATACTCTCTCCGGCTTCGACTCACAGGCTTCCCGAGACAGGTGGTGTGCGAGTGCTGAAGCCATTTGGACGACTCGAACGCAGCCTTCCTTATGGCATGTGTGCAACTCTTGCGTGCCACTCAGCTCGACTGTGGGATATGATGCTTCACCGGAGTATTGAGCTTCTTTCTGCTGCCTCCTTGCTGTCACTGACTTAAATTGGTCTTCAGAAAATGGAGTAGGAAGCCAGTTATAGCTCACATCTGCTTTAATAAAACAAAAAAATAAAACTGATACTGCGGAAGACATTGTTTATTTTTCATTAGAAGTTCGTGGCGATTTCGAAATATATTTGTAACATTAAATAAACGATCGGTTATACTATTTTTAGACCTTCCCCCCTGCACTGCTCACTTTGTTTACGAACCTGTGACTACCAGACAGTAGTTTTCGTCGATAAACCGCCAAGAACAAAAAGGATAGAGAACACAAAACCTACACAAAGAAACTGGCCGAGTTTCATAACTAGTTACTCCATTATGTTAATATCTGTAATTCCAGACATACCGACAAAAGCTTCCACGTCATTGTAATCGAGGTCACCAAGGCTTTTTGTTGCCAACTCTTCTTTCTTTAAAAATAATTTAAATTTTGCATAAGTCGGTGCTAATTCTCCAGCTAATCTGCGAACCCTTCCCCTCTTATGCTGAATAAGTTTCAAATATATTTACTTCATCCTATTTTAATTGAAAGTTTAGTAATCGTCTTTAAAAACTTTACCTTTCGAATTTAAAGAATTCTATTTTTTCTTTGAATGCTCTGCAGTTCTCTATACAGTTTTTTTCTCATATAATCTGATTATATTGATATAATACAATTGGACTGTCTTGGTTTGGTTTGAACTCAGTTCAAAGTGGATGTCAGTAGAGTCTTAAGATCTCACTAAAATCTGATCTTCCATTCTTTAATAAGAGCTTTAGCAAACTTAAATTTGTTGTATTAAACTGCGGCTACAGAATTAGCCCTGATTTCATTGTAACTTGGTGTTGTGAAGATATTGTTGATAGTAAATTCTTTGTCCCATTCAATGAGCTCTCTGTCAGTTTTGGTTTTAGTTGCCAGGACTTTTACTTGGATGGGGGCAAGCCCTCCAAGAGTAGAGCTTCTGAGCTTGTTTATCAAGCTTCTTTTTGATGCTGCTTTGTGTTCAGGTCTCTATGTACCTTATCGAATTGGATTACTTCAGTTGTTTTGCCCAGTACAACTTCAAGAGCCCTGTCCCAGCTTGGAATGAAGAACACATGATTCACTGGGCTCTGATTCAGGAGCTTGCAGCCGTGACTGGTTGTAGTATCGCAGGATGAGCGCTGGTGTTCGGTTCTTCCTAGGTGCATGCAGGATTCTCTGCATCTCAATTAAGGTATTAATGAACAGG
>JAOBYE010726143.1:0-10227 GCA_025403585.1 Parazoanthus swiftii | reverse complement strand
GAATTTTAAAATAATTAGAGATTAGTATAAGTTAGAATTAGTAAAACTTGTATTTTAGTGTATATTTGTAAATATTCCTGAAGGATTTACTGTGGTTAAATAAAGTTATCAGTTCAGTTCAGCCCATGGTATGTGAAATATCGGGGGGAGGGGGGGGTGAGTAAGGATTGGCAAATTCTCTACAACACTGGAGCCGACAATACCTTTGAGTGATGCTAACAAACCTTGAGTGGATTTACTGCATTCTTTATAAGTACATTTGTTCCATCTGTTTCTGTTTTCTGTGAATTCTTGTTCTTTTTCATTTTGGTAATTTCTTTCAGAAGCATTTGCCATAACGAGTATTAGATAGTTATACCAGCAGTAGTAAATAGTGTTAGCCATTTTTCAATTCATTCATTGTAATTTCCCTCACATATCATTTAGTTGAATGCTGGTTGGCTGAAATTTCATTTTGCAGGTTTTGATTGGTTGAGCTCTCTAGGTTGTTTAAGTTCTAATTGATCAGGAATAAGAAACCTAAAAGAATCAGTACTGTTGCTGGCTTATGATAAAACTAAATTTGAGATGACAATCTCTAATTTCCTAAAGTTTTCAACTGCAGAAAACTTAGGATGCATGCAAAAGATGCCAAACCCCTAGTCTGGGCAATAAACTAAGATATACAAATGTACAGATCTTGCCATTTAGAGAGTCCAACTTTGTGCAAAGATTCACAGATAAAAATCTTCAGACTTGTAGCTTACAGAAATCTGGAGAAACTTCCCATATTCTGCAAAATGCTATGGAAACCTGCAGATTTTTGTAAAACTTGATCTTCAACAGAAAACCCACTCCCTAAATGGTAAGGTCTGTAGTTACATAAAGCTTTTAGAAGCATTATTTATATGTAATTGTCTTGTTTTCATGCATGTTCATCTTTTTTTGCACCTTTCATTTCAGCCATGAGCCATTATTTGATATTGAAGGAAATGGTAAAGGAGACATTCCACTAGATGAAATTTATGCAGAGACACCAAACTCGGCGTACATTGACAGCAGCTTAAACAGAGGTCGTATCTCTAGTATCAGCAGTAGTCAGGGATCAGTGGAACTTCCAGATGCTGAGAACAAAGATGCCATCAGTAAAGACATAAGTGTCATTCCTGAAGAAGAATACCCCAAAGATTCTGATGAGTCTGATATCGTACAGGGTGTTGATGAAATCAGCCTTGGTGGTGACCAAGAACAAGAAGAGCTTAAAGGTGATAACAGGTTTTGGATTTCAGCTGAAGAAATGATGTATTATTTAACAATACTCTTATCATTGTCAATAATTTAAGTATCAGTAAAAACTACCATGACATGTCACTCAGAAATGGGTTAGTTATCATAGAAACTTATTTAAAGATATGTGAATTGCAGGGGTTAGAACTATGTTTTCAGTGGTTTGTTCTTTAGAGAGGTATAAGTATGCCACTTACCGGTATCTGGTATTTTGCACCCACTGTCCATATCTGTACATAGAGTATTATTAGTATTTATAAATATTATTGGATGTATAGTATAGAAAATGAAAACAAGCCTGTGTGCTATATTCAGTTATATAAGCATACATAAACAAATGTGCAGAAAAGCTAGCAAAATTTAACACTTTTCTTGTACTTATCAAAACCACAGTTAGCAGCATTTTCAGTAAAATCGTTTTGATTAAGTTTTCAAATAAAGTTTTGGTTCAAGACAGTTGATTTAGATTGTAAACTAACATTTCTACTTCAACAAGAGCATCAAAAGCATTCCAATTTGTTGCTTGAAAAGAAAAAACAAAGAAAGATTAAGACTAATGTTGTGTACTTCAAAATGAAACTGAACAGATGATAATGCATTGGTAACATTTGGCGCCAAAAGTTGCTAATTTCCTACCTTTCATGGGCAACTTGGCGTGTCATGCATACCATGCCACTTTAAATCTTAAGTTACTATAAAAAATTTTAATTTTTTTTAAATGTTAAATTGAAGCCTAAATATGGCAACAATTGTCAGTTCATCAGCTTCCTCCATTTTGGAAAAAACTGTGCCTACATACATGTACAATAATAAAGCACATGTCAGCAATTCAAAAAAAGCATTATAACTACAGTAACTGCTTTATTTTATGAACATAATTGATATAGAAACACATTTCGAAAATTAATTTTTTAATGTAATTGGAACAAAGCTACCTGTACCAACTGAAGTGTTTTGACTAAATTTGATGAATGTTTCTCCATAGATAACTGGTCAGCATTGTTCAACTCTTACTGTACATGTACTTTTAAATAACAATTTGTGTTTTGTTAAATTTAACAGAAGCAAGGAAATCAAGAGCTGAGAGTGTGAGAGAACTCAAGAGAGAGAGCTCAGAGGAAGGTACTTGTATAACAGATCTTTGAAATTTAGTGTTAATTTGGTTCAAATATAAAAACACAAACTTAAGTTTTTACGTGTTCCTTCTAAAAGAGAGTGTTTTATAATTCACTGTCTCGTTTCGTACAGTTGCAATGGCTGCCGGTTCAAACAAACTCAAGATGGCAGTTGTAACTCTCCTCTGGGTTTGTAATTAAAATGATATTGTAACATGTTAAACTAAACCCCTTTCTTTTTTGAAGGTGAACAGTTAAATTTGAAACCTGTCCAAAACAAAGAACTACAGCAAAGGCATCGCTATTGAATTGTGCAACATTCAAAATCGTTCAAATCAGCTCGATGGTCATGACTGGAAATCATTTCATGGCACAACAGCGTTGACAGCGTTATATATTGTTCCGAACAACCTGCTCTCTTTCATGCACGAATCCCAACATAGTTCCGATAACATACATGTATACTAAACACATATCTTTTTTTAAAGTCGGAGCAGTAGAACATGCAACACAACACTGGCTCCCATCCGAAACAAAAAACTACAGCGACGGCATAAGTTTGTCCACAAGTCGAAACTGTGGCAATCGATCACTGACTATGATTTTAATTGTTTCAAAGCACAACAGTGTGAATCACTGTATGTACAACCTGCTTATTTTTATGCATAAATCCTGATAGAGTATCGGGATGACCCGATAGAAGGTGTTAATCGTCGATCGGGACTCCATTGTTGTCCTGACGAGATCCCGAGTCCCGAAGCGATCGGGATCTGGTATGAATCCCGCGAGGATGGTACTGTATGCCATTTTATCCGATGAGAAGAAAAATGGCTGTCCATGCACAGGCAACGGGCCAGGCAGCTGATCGTGGCCAAAAATCCACACTAGTCAGGTAGTCATACTTAGGCCAACTATGGCTGAGTGACCTTATTTTCTTTGCATACGATTTTTTGGTTGAGGGCGTACAAGTCATGTGGATTTTTTTTATCAGAACCGTCAGTTTTCAAGTCTGAGAAACAACACGTTTTGTCTGTTTGAAAACCCCCAAAGTTAATGAGTCGCATATTTCAGGCGTAATTTGCAATGTGCTAACTACTGTAAAATCATTTTAATGGTCGATCCTCAAAATTTTCTCACCTTTGTTTCAGATGTCAACAACCCCAGTTGGATAGGCCACAAGAAACACGTCTTTATATTCAGTGACGCAGGCAAACCCATCTACTCAAGGTTTGTGTTGCAAGACCAGGCTTGAATGCTTGTGACAGAGCAGTTTGCAAAATTCCCAGTTTTGTGGCCTGGATATTTGTGCCAAACAGAAAAAATTTCTTGCACTACTGTACTAACCATAACTTGCACTCATTAGTAACACATCATACTATTAACACCACTCATTTTGTTTTGTACTAGCCCTCCTTACTGTAAGTACTCACCCCAGAACAATGTTTTATTTCCAGTCTAAGCAAGTTTAAAGCAGCCGTAAGGTACTTTCAGAACAGCTCAATTCATTCCCATTTCATTGTGAGAATGCCTGGTAAGGAAAACAGTAAAACGCGCACAATAACTTGTTCATGAGAAAACTGAAAATTGTTTCACCTTGCAGTTTTCTGTGCAAATTGTCTTGCGGCAATGTTGCAAGACATGTTTCGTGACCAGCTGCAAGATACTGTACATGTAAGTTGCAGAAACCGCTTGGTTGAAGCAACCTTACTTGCACTAATTTCTTGTTTGCTGAGTCAGTTAGTACGTACAATGTAGTTCAAGGGCTTGACATAATGCTGATATCATTATACATCAGACAAGTTGCATAAAAATGGCACCAAGTAAGTGGGCCGAAAGTGTAGAATAATCCAGGATGAGTTATATTTGACATGCTGTATAAATTATGGTCATCAATGTCAAATTTGGATAATTATAAGTTGACAGTGTCATTTGTTCTTAAGATATGGCAGTGAAGACAAACTCGCAACTCTGATGGGTGTAATGCAAGCACTGGTTTCATTTGTGCAAGATGATGACAACAATATCAGGTACGTTAATGGTCAATGATGACACCACTTGGGAAATACTGACTGTAAGTATTAGGAAACCAGTTCATTGTGTACATTCATTTGTAAGTGTCGGTCATTGTTGTATGAATAAGCAGCAGTTAGTTTTGTTTGTTATGCTGACTCTCCTCATTGTTACAGTCGATCCGTAAAATGTTCAAATACAATTGCACTGTAAACACAACTAATAAACATAGGCCAACCTGAATTGGACAGGCTAATGGTGTGAGAATTAGGGTCAAATTAATGTTGAACTAATTCAACTTATCCAGGAATGGAAGTCAACTCTATAATAAAAGTACTCTTAGTTTCACCTTGTAAAACTTTGAATGCATGACTCTTTGAACTTGAACTTGATCAGAATGCTTAATGTGTTGTTAATTAACCCTCGGACGACTGAGCTATTTTCACTAACAAGTAACCCAAGGGGCAGGGTCAACCGGACTCCCCCCCCCCCCCCTCCCCATGATTTTCCAAATAATTGGATGGAAAAGATTGAGCTTTGGCACAAAAGCAGCTTTGGGTTAGCTAATTACTTTCCATAACAACAATCAAGTTTTAATAATGAACTGTTGCTACATGTATGGCAATGGTTGTTTCACAGCTTGGCCGCCATCTTGCATTTTTCGAAAATTTTATTTTTGTGAAAATTGCAGCAAATTTGCTCGAACTTGAAGACATGTACATGTAATGACAGCCTCAAATAGGAAAATAGGAAAATGAAATGGTAGCAAATACTTGCTTATTATTTGCTTATGGCAACAAGAAAGTTTTGGATAAGAACTGTGGATATGGCAACAGTCATCAGACAACATGTCTGCCATCTTGACTGCCATTTTGAATTTTTCAAAAATTTTGTTTTTAAGGAATTTGTAGCAAATTTTCTCGAAATTAAAAGAAAAAATGTTTTTGTAGCCTCAGATAAAAAAATGTTCAAAAACAAAGTAAAAGTCATGAAAAGAGAGTGAGTTTTATAATAATTTCCCATTTTGTTACTGTTATTCAAATTTAATTTGCATAATTAATTTTACATAAGTTAAATGATATCATCCAATTAGCGTCAAAAATGTATCATTAATTTGACTATAGGTATTGCAAGTTTCATTTCAATTGTGTCAAAGCTTCAGATTTTAGGTTTCAAAAATCTTAGGGAAGGCGGGTCTGCTTGATCCCCCTTCTCCCAGCTTCCCCATAAAACATTTAAGGGTCAGAAAATCTATCAGAAAAACCAAGCCAACTGGAAACTTAGTTGTGTTTTAATTTACATTTCTTCTTACTTATAAATCAAGATGTACACTGTACCTTTGTCAAATTCAGCAAATTGTTGAGACTGCATGACAGTGAGAATAATATCATCACTTACTACCAGTACCTGTAACTGGTCATGATTAATGGAGTTTAGCCTGAGATGATACCAGCCTCATACTGTAGCAAACTGCAATTTTAAGAGACTTCAAAAATGTTGGGGAGTGTCAAGAACAGTTTACTTCTAAAACAGTGCTCCCATCTGCATTCATCAGGACTGCATTTGACTTTCATTCATTAGTAAAAAGTTTACCAATAATCTACCAATGTTTTAAATAATTTTATTTAAAGATTAAATAATGCAATTCCTTTGTAACAATTCCCTTTGTTTTCTAAGAACCACATCTTATAATGTGTGACCACATAGCAGTTGAATATTGAATTACCATTGAATGTGCTGCTCTGCAGGTCGGTTGTTGCAGGAGATCATAAATTTGTATTCTTAATAAGGAGTCATGTTATACTGGTGGCTGTGGCCTGCACACATGAGTCAGCAGCACAGGTACGTCTAGACACACACGCACTCACTCACTCACACACACACACATGTGCCAGATCAGTTCTGTGTGAATGTGTTGTTGAGGAAAATAAGTTGAGTGAACAGAAGGGTCCTCAGCTAGGGTTCCATTTGACCTTGAAGGAATCAAACTTGAAATTATTTGTAAAATGCTACATACAGTAGCATGTTTTTGTCAGCTGAGTTCAAAATGTTCATTCAAACACTTTAAGTGAAAATCTGAGCGAAACTCGGTGGAAGTTGCACATGTTCATCTCACTGATTTCCTGCATCATTTGAATGGTAAGCAATATAACCAATACAAAACTTACTAATAGCTTACACAGGAGAGTTTGGCAATGGAGCAATTTTTTTGCTCCTAGGAAGTTTAATTTCTGTAAGTGTCAGGCATTTTCTTCAAAATGAAAAAAAGCCAGTTGAGATTGAAAGGACTTACCAGTGTAAAATATATTTGGTGTCAAGAACAAGTATGTAACTATATGGTGTGTATATGTACATGCTGTATGGTTATCTTGTGATGTACAAGGTACATGTACATCAGTGCTCAGGATGCCCTACATTGCCCTGTAATGCCTGCTGGTCACACTGGCAGAATTACCCTTCTGTCCAGTCAGATTTTTTAACCCTTAAAGTTGTACCGTACTTGATTGTTTTAAAAGGATATGGCACTGAAACCAAGCTCTGTATATAATTTATATACACAAAGAGTAGTCTTCCTTTTAAAAATTTGGTTATTGTAGTCAGGCATGGTAGCTATGAAATAAAACGTTGTTTTAAAAATGGTGTCTCTGACTAAAAGGTATATAGATGTTAAAATTTCCAGACGTTTCAGCTGATAACTTCGGTCTTCTTCATTGGAATAAAAAATAAAACACGATTACTTCTTTTAAAATACGATAGGAGAGAGCTACAACTACAGTATTGTCTCATAGTCTCCCTAGTTTTGTCGGTGGGCTTTTAACTACAAACATACATGTATACGTATGAAAACTAACATTAAAAGTCAACAATGTTTCAATGTTTTTAACTCATTTCTCTTACTAGTAATTTGTTCTATAAACACTATGTAGTGTAATTGAAACTACTTTTTTTCAAGGCAAATCACTGAGTTAATCAGTCAACAAATAAACTTTTTTCAATGGAACATCTACATTTGGCAACAGGGCTTTTTCTGTAGGTAGAATACAAGTTTGATTTTTATGATAGTTAAGGATGCTTTGCTAATTGCTTTTGTTTTTTCTCTCCCCAGCTGGTGGTTCAACTGACCTATGTATATAATCAGATTCTTAGTGTTTTAACTTATAGTCAATTATCAAGAATTATGGAACAACGTAGAAACTATGACCTTAGGAGACTGTTATCAGGTAAGTATTGTTTGATATTAGAGCAACAATTTGTTTGTTCCAGGCTTTCTAAGATCTCATGGTACCTTAAGGTGGCATCACACTGCATTTGAACAGCAACTTATTGGGAAAATCAAATTATTGTTCTTTTTCTTTTGTAATAATTGTAGTCTTCTATTTTTATACCTGCATAAGTAATCATGTTGAGTAATTCTTTCTCAACGACTCTTGTAAATATTTTTTGCTATGTAAGTGTACCTATAAAACTAAAACAAAAAATATAGAATTATAATTTAGTATGTATTCATAATGTAAGCTCAAATCGGTTTGGGAATCAGTTTCATGTTTGTTTTTACAACACTTTGGAATATCAGCTATCTATATTACAGCCAGGATACTACATGAAAGCTGGTAAATGTTAGTGAGGGATCAAATGTAAAGTAAACTGTTGACTAGAAAGGGAAAGAATTAGTTACGTTGTAGTTACAAGACAAGTTTGAACTGGGCAGTTTACAAGATATGCTTATTTTATACCTGGAACCAATTCATTTGTTTTGCTGAAGGGAAATTAAATCACCTTCACCTGTTTGTGGAGTTAAAAGTAACAAGTCTTGACAATTTGTGTTTTTATGCATTCTGATTGTTGTTGTTTTTCTGTTTCAGGAACAGAAAAATTCATAGATAATTTATTAAATATAATGGGACATGAGCCAAGCTTTTTACTTGGATCTGTAAGTGTATTTCTGTGCATGATCACTGTATTGGCCTGAAGTTTATTTACCGAGTATGCTGTAGTGGACTGAGTGTTTGATATTCACATTTCCAGTGCATGTACACAACAACACTTTATCTTTTCATGATAACTTACGTTACTGACCTTAGCCTTCCTTGAACACTGTACCTTGTCTTACCCAGCTGTACCTTCCCTACCCTACCCTACCTTGCTTACCTTACCCAGAATGCTTAGAGAACTGTATCTTGTCTTACCCTGCTGTACCTTCCCTACCCTACCTTGCTTACCTTACCCAGATTGCTTTGAATACTGTACCTTGTTTTACCTTGCTGACCTACCCTACCCTACCCTACCTTGCTTACTTTACCCAGATTGCTTTGAATACTGTACCTTGACTTACCCGGTTGAACCTTCCCTACCCTACCCTACATGTACCCCACCTTGCTTACCTTACCCAGATTGCTTTGAATACTGTACCTTGTCTTACCCTGCTGTACCTACCTTTCCTACCCTACCCTACCCTACATGTACCTTGCACTCCTAACACAGATTGCAATTGTTCTTCAATTCACAAACTTTCTCCCGGGGCTGCAGGTTCGCTGCTTACCATTATCAAGTTCCATTCGGGACACAATTGGTCAGAGTTTGCTGCAAGCAAGGGTGCAGGTTTGTGTTGAATTATGAGATGTTGTCCATCCATAATGTAGTGTTCACAGCTGGAACTGGCAGGCTGTACATCCATAACATATAAATATGGATAAGCAAAATGTACACTGAAATGCAACATCAACATGGGAGCCTGGCTGAATGTGCAAGTTGGTGTGCCAGCGGTTTTGACGTTCAAAGGCCTGTGATTGGCGTTGTACAACAGTACATAGGCGGTGCTTTTTTAACAAACGTTTTTCAAGCCAAGGATCTAAAGTTAGAGATCCTGTCGTTCAGTAGTTTTGTGATCATATAGTCCCTCTACCAGATGAACGACTGCTGTATGACTATATGCAAACGAGAGCTTGTTTTCTTATGTAGGCTAGAACACTGTTTGTGGTTTATGATTTTATACACTAGTTCTGTTTATTTTTTGCAGGATTTGGTGTTTTCTATTCTGGTAGCCAACAATCAGTTGGTGACCCTGGTCAGACCAAAAAAGTACAGTCTCCACCCATCAGGTATGACAGAGATCTGTGGGCTCAGACGTGCGCTCTGTTGTGATATAATGGACACTTCTTTTTTGAGATAAGTTGTGGAGGATTTAGAAGGAAGGTTAAAAAGACGCCTGAGGCTTGGACTTAAGCAAGGTGTTCCTCGAGGTGGCGAACATTTCTGACGACTAAGAACTTGTTGTGTATAATTATATAAGATACTAATTGGTCAGGAGTGGCATATACATGTATATTGTTTGACTTGTAACTTTCAGTACAAATATTTGACTGTTTTTTATTTGTTCAGAAAAGTGAACGTATTTCACAGGTTTGGTCTGGCACTCTTCTTGTTCCACGTTTATCCAAACTAACCTTCCTGTCAATGGTATACTATATCGCTAAATTCCAATATAAGATCCCAAATACATTGAAAAAATCGAATTTCGCCACATTTTTTAAATAAGTATAAACGTCTTTATCAAACTTGAGTTCTCCACTTTACTAGTGTTTTGGGGACCTTAAGCAGCTAGGACGGGAATGTCAACGATAACGTTACAAAACGACAGGTTGTGGAGAACGTGAACGTCAGAGTATGAATCATTTCAAGCTTCGTGTGGCTTCAAGAATGAAGCTTCTAATTTTTTATATTCACACAACTTCGGGTAAACCAAAAAGAAGCGAATGAGTAGGGAAAACGGAAAGTTAAAAATTCAGCAGCCGTCTTCGTTGACGTTTGGGTCCCAGCTGCTTAAGGTGCTGCTCAG
>JAOBYE010726132.1:0-10227 GCA_025403585.1 Parazoanthus swiftii | reverse complement strand
CCCCCCCCCCCCCCCCCCACGCGGCAGTCTGAGTCTTCCAAGAAAACATTTTAAAGGAAACGATCTTAAAAAGATACGAGATCAACAGTAAAGAGGTCATTTAGAACCTTCAGCTTCAGCTGAAAATGCCGAAAGTCACGCTTTTACCACTTAAGAAAATGTCCCGGGGAGGGGAATAGGTCATGCTCCCGTAAAACCGTAAAAACCAAGTGCTGGATCTGCGCCTGTTCGCCGAAATTCAAGCCTAGTTATGTTTCTTGAATGATCAAAAATTTTTAAAACGGCAACGATTAGTGTTGAGTTAGATATAATCTTAAAGTTAATTCTTACTCATTACTCTTCTTGCTAAACACAAACACACCACATTCCCGTCTGTGGTTAACCTGAAGATGATCACGAAGATTGAAAGCGCTTGTTGGTTTTAAGATATAGCTATAAATGTGCATTTTCGTTTTTGATACACATTACAATCCTAACAAAACATTTTAATAGGTATAGAAAATGTTAACATCTGCAACCATTTCATAATTGCAGCGATGAACATTGCTTAGATTGTATAGTTTGTTCTAGCCATAGCTCGAGAACGACTCATAATAAGACAAGCAAGTACAATCCAACCTATCCAGACCGTTCGTACTATCTGCAAAACAAAAAAAACATGAAGTGATGTCTGAATAAAGCCTATTTACTATGATAACTAAGCTTTCTCGCAATAAACTTTGATCTGAGGGCAAAGCTGTGAAAGTACCTTTTAATTTAACTTGTAATAACAGTGTATCAAGTTTGTTATCTAAATTCTTGTTTTTATCTTCTTTTGCTATACAAGGTGACAGACCCTTCGTTCTTAATAGACCTCCAGCGAGTTCCTCAAGGAGTGGGCAGAGCCAGCTGTCACGCTGTCATTTTCCCGGTACGTTTTAAGGCCAATTAACTCCTACAGTTCTTTGTTTCCGAGTCGCTTTTTTCCCGCCATTTGTTATATTTTCGGGGCGTGCGTCATTCATTTCCCGCCTTTTTTCGGATACTCGCGCGTTCGTGTTTTGTGTCGGAAAAACCGGTTTTTCTACTTGTAAGTGTTGTAAAATTTTTAAGGTAAGCTCATTTTCTAACACTTTTGGTCTTTACAAAAAAGGATAAGCTCATTTTGGAGCACTTTTGGTCTTTACAAACAAAAATCGGCTCATTTTGGAGCGCTTTTCAAAACATCGAAATAAAAAAAGATAAACAACTGTTACAGTACCTATTGATTTACTGACATCCTTGGTGTTAAAGCTGTAAAGTCATCTCTGGACCTTCTTGAAGCGCTTCTTGATCCGTTATGTAAATGAATGTTTTGCCGTGACCATGACATGCATATATAGACCAGATGGTTCAAATAACAGTCTAGTAATCTACTGTTTTTGTTCACTACAAAAACCAAAACTTCCTTCATAGCTTTGCAATGTTTTTCTTACGTTTTCTGCTTAACCTTTTAGTCCCATTGAAAAGCTGTTTGGTTTCAATTTGTTTTTCTAATTAACCGAAGACGTTGATTACCCATCAAGTTTAATAGGTAGGTCTTTGTTTGGCCCTGGGGGGATTTTCTGAGATTTTTTGATAGACTTTGGTGTATCGCCTGTATCAGCCCCAATCGACTTTTGCATGTAACTAAACATTTAGGTTGTTCAGCTTGAGTCCTAAAATCCTGCTGCGTTATTGTAACATTGCACCCATAGGTGTTAACAGCACTGGCCACATATCACTCCAGGCTGGACAGGACTAGACAGGTAAATGTGCCAGTTTGAACTGTTAGCTCCAGAATGCTTGGATCTGTGTGACCTTTTCTTTCCATATTTTCCTCGGTGGAACCATTGAGTTGTTGGTCTACCTACCCTACCTTACATGTGGCTACAATTCGCGAAGAGCAGGCTAGTTTACCTTATAAGTATACAATTTCCAAACCCTTATCGATTGGTTATAGAAGCAGGCGTAGCTCAGTTGGTTAGTGCGCAGCCTTCGGAGCTGGAGGTCCCCGGTTTGATCTACGGTGACTCCAACGTCTGTTTCGACTTTCTTCTGATCCGTGTAGCTTTGGGTTTAAATGACCGTAAAACGAAGCACTAACAGAGGAAGGGGGTAAAGTGCCGAGAGTCACAAGTTTATCAGTTAATTTAAAACTGTCACGTATTACTCTCGTTAAATAAAGTCACTTTACCTTTACCTTTCTTAATGCAAAGGAACGGAACCGCTGTTCTTTTGGAAAACAATTAAGATCTTTATTAGATGATTACAAGTGTTGTGTATCGAAAGGTTTTAAGAGGTAAAGCAAGTTTATTTAATGTCGGTAGTTCCGTCAGTCCTTAAGACTGGTATCAGTGGAAACCGCCGCTGCACCCTTTGCCACCCTCGAGCAGTGATCTCTCGCTCCGAAGGCCGCGTACCAGCTGAGCAATGCCTTTTGCTCTAACAATGCGAGGTCAACTTATGCCTCGCTGTCAATAAAACATTTGGTTGCTTCTCAAGTTGCTGTATTATGGTGTATTCTATATATCTATGCATAACATTTAATTAAAAAGGCACAATTCCTTACAACCCAGTTATATCAAACTGAGTTTTCGATGCTTAAAGGAGAAAGTAGGATAAGGAACGTAATTTTTTGTACTTGGATTTTTAGAAACCGGAGTAAAGTTCGGATTTAAAATTTACATCAAACTATTTTTGCATGCGCAATTTTGTTTCGTAGCCTCAAGTGGATATTCAAACTGGATAAATCTTTCAATAAGCGTTTTTTTTATTACAGAGTGAACTAGTTAAGACACTGCAGCTGGGGCTGGGTTCCAAGTGTGCTACTCTCTGTGTGTCTTCCCTGACACTTTGTACCATGGAAATGCAGACAATTATGATCAGGTTCGTTTTTCAAAATTTACCCATACACCCTTCCATTTTCTCTTAATTCTTCTTTCTCTCCTTCCAATTTTCTTCCTTCCCTCCTTCCTTCCTTCCTTCTTTCCTTCCTTCCTTCCTTCCTTCCTTCCTTCCTTCCTTCCTTCCTTCCTTCCTTCCTTCCTTCCTTCCTTCCTTCCTTTCTTCATTCCTTCCTTCCTTCCTCCCTTCCTTCCTTCCTTCCTCCCTCCCTCCCTTCCTCCCTTCCTTCCTTCCTTCCTTCCTTCCTTAATTCCTTCCCTCCTTCCTTCCTCCCTTCCTCTCTTCCCTCCTTCCTTCCCTCCCTCCTTCCTTCCTTACGAATACCTCACCGAGGAACAACTTGTTCTCACTTTCAAGAAACATTTAGAACGTGACTTTTTAGGAGAGCTTTTTGTTAAAGAGACCTGTACTTTTTGTATCAGTTGTTAAGCAATTTTATTGCTGCAACGTCTCATTACATGATTAATTGTAATTTTGCTAAGGACCATATAAGATTTGATATAATTTTTCAGTTTCTCTGATAGTGCGAATTACATTAACTTAGGACCTTACTGTAGAATTAGGATTATTGTAAACTTACTTTTATTCATAGTTCAAGGATTGTTGTGTACATGAGAACACATTCGCATGGAATATTCGCAGTACAAGTATTGAATATCATTATTATTAATATTATTGTTATTAGATATTATCCTTATCGTAATCATTATCATCACTATCATTATTGTTATTGTTCTTATTATATTTTTATTCTTAGTATTCTTATATTCTTCTTCTTATTATTTTAACGATGAACCTTTATAAATAACGCTAACAGAAGAATATGAAACTATTCACATAATTACTTAAATTAGAAGTGCAAAAAGGTATAAAACTACAAAGTATTAAAATGGTTGTTGCGGTGAAATAAAGATGTATCATACGTTGTTGTTATCAGTCATGTTGTCAATGTTTCTTTCTGACGAACGAGATTGGAACACTTTCGGTTTCTTTTTAATGATCCAGCTTGCTCCCTGAGTTGCTTATGCGACTAGCACAGATCTCAGCAACAGTTTCCATGGCAACACCAATGTTGGAGTTCCTTTCAGGTTGGTATTCCATGATCTATTTAGCTTACTTTTAATAAGCCGTCCATCGTTATGCAAAGTAGTGTTCAAAAGTCCACCGTCTTGGACTATTCCAACTATGTTAATCATTTAAAACGTAGATTTTCTTTCGTTTTATTTCAGGTCTTGTTCACCTTCCACATTTGTATGCAAGTTTCCAAGACAGTCAGTACAAAAGCGTGTTCGCCATATGTTTACCATACACTGATGCATTCAAGTGAGTGGGTGATAGTGTTTGCCATATGCTAACCTTACACTGATGCATTCAAGTGAGTGGGTGATAGTGTTTGCCATATGCTAACCTTACACTGATGCATTCAAGTGAGTGGGTGATAGTGTTTGCCATATGTTTACCTTCTAGATATTCACAGTACACCGTAACCCTTGCTTACCATGTCATCGCCGCTTGGTTTGTACGATCCCGCATCCAATATAGAAAAGACTTTGTTTCATACATCAGCAAGGTGAGCAGTAGTACAATCCCGCATCCAAAATAGAAAAGACTTTGTTTCCAGGTGAGTAGCAGTAGCAGTAGCATTAGCAGTGGCAGTGGTAGTAGTAGTGGTTGGTTTGTGGTTGGTAGTAGTGGTTGGTAGTAGTGGTTGATAGTAGTAGTGGTATTAGTAGTGGTATTAATAGTGGTAGTAGTGGTTGGTAGTAGAAAACAACTGATTAAGACTGTCTTGTCGAGTACAGGGATTAGAGTTGAAATAAACTGCTCTCATTTTTACGTTCGTCTGCAACAATTAATCAGTTTGAAAATATTTTTGGTAAAGTTACGCACCGCTTTCTGCACCGAATGGTTGTCATATTTTATAACTGGAAATACTTTGCACAAATTAACACTTTCAGACCTTGACTGTTACGGACAACTGTCTTTTCCTTTCATTTTTATTGTAAACTGTTGGGGTTGTGAGGATAAAGATCACACAACGTGCCTCAAAAGACAAGAGGTTTGTAGAAACGGATTGTCTGATACAGCACATGTATTGACTAGGAATGTTTTCCAGATATGGGGCATCTTTAGTCACTAGTGAGCTGTCTTCAACTCTCGTGAAAGTTTTGCACTGTTAAATAATCTGACGAGATTACGTGAAAGTACACAAATTGGTTGTCAAACAATAGTGATAATTTTTCCTTCATACTTTTTGATCCCCGTTTTTTAACTTTGAAATATTTTCTAAATTTCTCCCTTTCACAGGGTATAAAATCAAGTGCAGTTATGCCAGAGCGCTACGAGTTGTCCCGACTGGAAAGTCCGATACCGTCGCCGAGCCTGCGATCACGGAGCAGCAGTGTTAACCAACCAATTCCACCTCAAGTCCCTGCACGTTCAGTTACTCCAATTCCAGTAGTGAGCCCACAATATCCTGGGCAGCGAGAGACTGAACAAGCACGCGAGTTGCATACAGAAATGAGTGAAGTGTGTATGGATATGATGGCCAGATACACGTTTGCTTCATGCATGACGCAACCCACACGGTAAGGTTCTTGTTTCGCAGCTCAATTGAACGTTTTTCTTGTGTAAAAAGAGCAGCCCGTTTCCCTGAGAGGCTTTCCTGTCAGCCATATTGGATTACTGTCGCCGCCATCTTAAATATCGACGTCACAGAATTGTAACGATACAGTGTTTTTTAGTTGTTGGTAGACTGGAGAAAAAAGGAAAATAACATTTTTTCAGGAAGTTGGCAAGGCGCAGGGTGTTATATTAAATAGGAACAGTTTCAATTTGCAAGAGAATGTGGTCGGTGTAATGTTGGCGACAGGCTTGTGTTACGGGAGGAAAAGCTCTCCGGCTTTAAATCTGGTTTAGCAGAAGCTGAAGCAGAAGAAATTTCAGACAACAAAGGGAAAGAGAAAGGAAGACTGGTGTCAACTTGTTTCATCTCGTTCACACTTGGCATTCATTTATCTTTCTCTTTGTCATTTCAATTGATTATGCTTAAGGTTACTTTTGTATCACAAGTGCGAAACACCAGGGCGTTGTGTATAGATTCAAATGTGGTCTGGGGTGATGCACATTGTATCAGATCTTCATCAACGTAACGAAAAGAAGAGTTCTTTGTTGGTGGCACATGAAAGAAGTGTTCAGTTCAGTGTATTTGTTTTACCACAATCATTGTGTTCTATTTTTTAATAAATACTGAAGAAAACCTTACCAGAAGCTTTTTCTTTTTTGTTATTCATTCGTGAACGAAAACCTAACGGTAACACACAGGCAGACTCAATTCGGGCCAAAGTAATTATTTAAATGCACACTCAATGTTTTCAAGGACACCATCGAACGCTTAATAATAAAAAAACACGTTGATGTATTCTTGGACACGTTCGCGGTATAAATCACTTACACGCCCTGTCTAGACTCCATTTCTTTCCTCATCTCGACGAGACTGAGAAAGACACCAGTAGATATTTTTTCTTCGCTTAACGTGCATTATTATTGTTAGGACATCAGCGATGGAGTTTCTACTGTCCCAGGGGCAGTCGCGGAGTTGGTTGATTGGCTTCACTGTTGTCACCATAGCAACATCAGGAATATCTTGTGCTCTTGGTGAAGTGTGCGAGAACTGCTCGGCTCTTCGCGAGAGAGCTTCTAATGGCGGCCATAAGCCGCAAAACATCAGGCAAGACGCAGATTCGAACCTTGACAAAGAGAAATCTGGAAGAATTCCAAGAGGACCATCCCCGCAACCACGAGACGGAGATTTTGCTGTAAAAGAAAAAGAAATTAAGTCTGTTGGTCGAGACTCTGAAAAGCGTGGGTCAGAAGCACCATTTCATTTTTCTTCTGCAACAGTGAAAGACGAAGCTCGACTTACCACCCCACCTTCTACAGGAACAACAGGCAGACAATCTGCTCCCCAGGGAGGGAGAGACGGTACAAAGAGGCGCTCATCCTTACCCTCTGCTCACGCTTCCCCTGCGCATTCAGAAAAGAGAAAAAAATCTCGAGATCGTCCAATATCCCCCGATGCGCATGGCACAAGCACAGAGGAAAAAGAACCTTTGAAGTGTTCTTGCGTGTGTCAGGGATGGGCGGAGATCTTCCTGCGACGGCCCAGCGGAAACACGTCGTGGATCATGCGCATTGAAAATCAGCCCAGTGGCATGGCGGGTGGAAATCACTTGGCAACAGCGTTGATTGATGACCCCAGAATTCCGTTTGTCAGCACAGCTGGAGAGGGTGAGTGAGTAGCACCTTTCCAAATTGAGCAGCCTTAATTAGTAGTTAGTAATAGTTAACAAGTTTGGCGTGTGGGACGGGAACTTTTCCTTGTTTGGTTTTCCTCATTCAGGCTCATTCCCAATCAACCTCTCGGTGCAGTGCGGTTACTTATTAACTTCGATTGAGTGACCAGGAAAATGAATTGAAGTGAAGGAGGAAGACTGGGCATCAGGCTAGGTGCCATTCGTAGGGCGAGTGGAACGAGATCCGATGCTTGTTTTGATGCCGAATTTTATTACAACGTGACCAATAAAATTCGTGTTTTTCCCTATAATCTTCAAACACCAGAAAAAGACCTGGGCAGAAATGAGGCTATTAGTCCATACTAAGTATTAGGTGCGAAACGCAGGACAAAGAGAGGCAGATAAACGTTCTAATTGCACAGAAACTCAAAACTTACAAATGCAAAGACACACAAGTTTGTAGAACGTTTTCTTACCCTCAGCAGGAGAAGATCCAGGACATTAAAAAGAATGGGTCGAAAAAGGTGACCCTAGAAAGAAAGTGGCTACAGAAAGAGGAGTAGATATTGCAACTCAAAAAGGATTCTTATTCCAGTTTTGGTCGAGAATCGAAATGAGATATTTGGACAAGTTCTGTTGCCGCTTTCACGTGGCCGTGTATACTCGTTTATATTTGCGGTTGGCCAGCAAAAATTGAACCGATTCTTTCCAGCATAGAGGAGGCCGGAAGACATAACCCTTTAAAGGGGGGCAGTCACGTAATGCGCATGCTTGTAACGTGACACGGATTTTTTCAAGGAAAATAAAATTTCTCAAAAATATTAAAAACAAAAGGTTAAATATGTTTTGACCTTGACTTTGGTCGACGGTCCAAGATTTTTAATGAGTTGTTTTATTCCATTCCAATTCGGATCGAAATTGCAAAAAGTGGAATCTGACGCGCATGAGCATACCACAAGTAACTAAACTCGTGGATAAAAGCTTATTCATGTCTATTTTCCATTGTTTTTAAGATTTAATAGTACTTAAGAAAACCCGTTTCACATTATCGGTTACGCACATTGCTCCCCCACCCTTAATTAATTACAAGGACTCTTATCGGGTTATCAAACCGCAACACTGACCCCTTAAAACAAGAGTTTTTATGTTTATGTCCAGTACACGAGGAAGGACCTCAATGGAATGTGTTGGTAACGTATTACTGTATGTTCGTTGACAGACGATACGAGGCCAGACAAGAGACTAACAGTAGGCAGTAGCGAGATCTTGAGTCGCAGCGAGGGACAAGACACTGTCATCATTGACGTTTTGCCCAACGCCCCCGAATCGCTCACCAGAACAAAGAGTACGTTATTATCACGTCAAATTTGCTTACCGTTCAATGTTCTCAGCCATAGGTTAACAAGGGGTATTTTCTGTCCAACGTCCGAGTATTAGACTCGGTCCTAAAATGTTTTAGTCAGTGACAGTCAACATTCTTGCTGCTCCACGTCCAAATGCTACATACCGCAGGCCCTGCACAGGTCACAAAAAGCCTAAAGAGGTCATAAAATCTTTCTAACTGTCTTCGGAAAAGCTTTGGCCATGTGCTACCCCCCCCCCCCCCCTCAGCATTATTGAACTGACACGTGTGCTGCTGCAGATGAAAGCAAGATGGCGGGCAACGTGGGCAGCGATTTACGAAAATATAATGGTCTTCGGTAAACCTGTTTACCTTTCGACCATCCCGTTTTCCGTTCGACCAATTTGTTTTCCTTTCCGCCATCTTGTTTCTCGTTCGCCCTCTTGTTTTCCTCCAGAGCAGCACGGTTCTATTACGTCATTCTTGTTCAGTGATTCAAGGACAGGTCTAACCACTCAGCGTGCGCCATTTGTTCTCTTGAAGGAGCTTTTCCGTGAAGAAGTTTGTCCTCAGAAATTACGTTTACGCCCCGTCCCCCCTCCGGTTATGATCCCCCCGGCAAAAAGCCCACCCAAAATCCCCTACGAGCACAAGCAAGAACACTAGAGCTATGGTAATACGAGCAACAAAAACGTGCAACTTATCTCGCAACATTGCTGCAAAACGAGTTGAATAGAAAGCAAATCTCTTGTTCAACTTCTCCCTCCACCGCTTTGTTTGTTTGTGCACCATTAATGATGTTTGAGCCCCTTTGACGTGACTGACACTCTCAACCAATCAAGAGCGCCAGAAAGTAAACTTGTTGCAAAACAAGTTTGCTTTGGAGTAGTAAAACGCACAGCAATTGGAGATTTTGTTGCAAAAAGTAGAACGGACTTTCTGCAATACACGTTTGCAACTTGCAACACATTTTTTTGTTGCGAGACAGATTTTGTACCGGGGATGTAAAACGCACAGCATCTCTGTTCAACTCGTTTTGCAGCAATGTTGCGAGATGAGTTGCACGTGTTTGTTGCTCCTATTACCGTAGCTTAAGGCCTGTAGGCGACATGCATCAAAAACGTGAATCGCGCTCAAAATCTTGAATAAAGCATAATATTTTGAAAATCTCTTGTCTTGCTTTGCTTCGTCGACTGTGATAAAGCAAGTAACAAGGATGCATCTTGAGCTGTAAAGTGTCAAATGGAAATTTGCATCTTCTGCAGCTTACACATGCGCAGTTGTTATTCCAACGTTTTCCTTGTAGGTAGGATCTGATAAAGTGCTTTTCGTTTTTCAACCTGTGAAGCCGTTATTCCATGTTACTATGGTAGAACCCACCTTTACTAACAAGAATCCTGACAGTGTTTAATACTGATCTGTTTTTCCCAGACATCCAAGAGGAATCAGTTCGGTGGCAGTTAGGCAGTAGTGATTCAGAGAGATCGGCGGGGAACCGTGAGAGTCTGGACCCGATTCTGCTTTACACCAGTCCAACAGAGAGCTGCGACGAGTCTATAAACTCGCCCCAGGGCTCCGTGGAATCTTTGGCTCGCTCCTTTCAAAACAGAAGTCGACTGCTGAGTAGAAGTCCAAGTGGCCTTGGAGTGTTCCGGGTATGGGGGAGGGGAGGGGAGGGGAGGAGAG
>JAOBYE010726131.1:0-24799 GCA_025403585.1 Parazoanthus swiftii | reverse complement strand
GGGGAGGGAGGGAGGGAGAGAGAGAGACTTGGAGAGAAATAGAGTTTGATCACTTAAGCGGTGTCGTTAATTTGCCATTTGTCAGCCTGTTTCGTTTAGGTTTACCTTTAGGGCACTCTTCAGAAAAATGTGTATGGTTCTTTGATGTTGACGTTTTCAGCAACTAATTAAGTGTTGGTTGCGACCTTTTTCGTTTTGATAACTCTTGTTGTGAAAAGTCCGAGATTGATAGTTAACTTTGCGAGGTTATATGTAGCCAGATTTCATTATTAGTAAGAAACACTAATTAAACTACTAAGGACAAACTGTTTTTGTTGAAGGTTTCTTCATCTGCATTACTTTTGTTTTCAACAAACGCGTGTTGACTCTCTGGAGAAAAGCAATTAAATTCGGTCGAGATGGCACCGACTTTGGACAGAAAAAGAGGACAGGGAACAACGATAGTAAACACAAGGAAGTACGCAGTTATTCAAGAACCATGAATACAAAACTGTAAAAAAATATTAAACAAGAGGAGTGAAATTTGGAACTATATCAGATTAAGAAAGAGCATAAGAAATTGAAACTTACACAAATAATACAGGTGGGAGCAGAAATTGAAATACCGGTTTATCCAACTCCGTTTTAGAAACTGTGTATAGAAGTAGCCATAATTTCTGGCCTTTAATTGGAAACTAGTTGAAGTGGTAAATATGTACCTCGATCCGTTGTAAAAATTGCATTTCTCAGTACTATTTGTACAGTGTTTGTAAAGGATTATTTAACCATATGATTATAAAGCAATTTCAAAAGAGGTTGCCTTGTTCATTTGTGTCCAAGACTAGGAGTTATGAATCGTACAAAACAAAAGAATATGTTCCAGAACATTTCGATCTGCATTAAAATACTTACGTTTCTCTCGCCGGTTACTGTCACATCGCGTAGAATACGTGGACATTTAGGCGTATTAGCATCATTTTGAATACATTTGAATGCATTAGTGTCGTCTTTTAATTAGGGCGGGCGATTCAAAATAGAAAAAAAAAGTGGCGAAATGGCCCAAATCACTGATGCTCTGATCTCGCTGAGCTTCACGTTTTGTAAGATATCGAATTTGTACGGGACGGCTTTTGTAGATAAGACTGACGGAAGTGGCGCGGGAACAGCTATCATAAGAGTTTCGTTGTTTATTTCAATAGTGCAGGAGGCCAGTCCGAAAACTTGAGGTAAAAGTCCAACCGTCCGCCATTACTTCTCGTTGGAGAAAATGAAAAAGCTGTAATGTGTATTTGAATAATATTTTGGGCCCGTTTTTTGTGATCTGGACAGAACATTATATTGTCTACAATGGCTTTGACGTTGGAGGATTATAAATGATTTTGGAATGAAAAAAAGCCGGGCCGCCGATTGCCGCCGTCTTCAAAATGCTCAATTAGTTGTCAAAGTTTTGCCCAAAACTTCGCCACTGTCACGCAAACTAAAACAAAAATCAAGATTGTGATTACAGTTTTCGTCTCACTTCTATTGACTTTAGTGAGAGCATTTTTCATCTTAACGTGTTTCCCCTTCCTCAGACAGTGTACTTGTTACTAAGTTTGTAGCTAAGAAGAGAGGACTATTGGGCCCGATTGTTCAACGGCTGGATAAGTTTATCCAGTGGATCAATCCCTATCCACCGGATAAAACTTGGTCGTTGTCCAATCAAACTTAAGGATTTACCCGCTGGACAAAGTTATCCACTCTTTGAACACTGGAAGTCTAGTTTTCAAAAAAAAAGGTTTTTTCTGCGTTGGCGAGAATAAGCTGAACAAGAATCTTGATCAACAAAGATTGATATGGTATGTTTTTCGCCGTGTATAGTTTGGTTTTAAGCTGACTTTTCGAGCGTTACATGTAACCCTTCGTCAGAGCAAACTAGCTTGCTCTGACGAAAGTTTGCTCAAACAGTTTGCTCTGACGAAGGAATAACGCTCGACACCAAACCATACTGCGAAAGACATACCATAACAACCTTAGTTTATTAAAACGCGTATTCACTCTTTGCCAACCGGACCAAGGTCTGTTGTAAGTCCAGTTGTATTTCCTTTGTCTTACTACCAAAATTAATTGTATACAGCTATTTCAAAAGGATATAATGATATGAATGTGATAACATAAAGTACTCTCCAAATATCCCAAGTAATGCCTTATGAGCGAAAGCCCTAGAAAGGAAATGGTCCCACACGGAAAAAGAAAAAAAATCTCTGGCCCCGGCGGAACAGAACACCGTTGCTCTACCAACTGAGCTACAAGGCAAGACGGGAGCTGGTCGTGGGTAGTAATGGTATTACTTGGGACATTTGGAGAGCACTTTATATTATCACATTCATATCATTGTATCTGTTCGTTAGTGCTCAGCGGCCAAACCTTACGGGTTACCCCCTCACTTACGTATTTCAAAAGGAATCTACTTGTGAATGCGTTACATCCAGATCTCGAAGATAAAAAAGCCCTAATATCGCTAATTGTTGAGCCGGTGTTGGTCTAATTTATCAAAGTTACTTACTTTTGTGATTTGTTGGTTTCTTTTTCCCTTGGAAAGAACAGTGATCATGGATGGTTCACAACACAAAACACAGGGTTCCCGCAACTCCTTTTGAACTTAGTGTTGTGTTTCGCTTTGCAGATCTCAACAATTTTGATTAACATCAAATTTTGTAATTCAAAAGTAGGGCGTCGAAATGTATCCATCAAGTAAAAAAAATGGCAACATTTCTTGCGAGATCTTTGTCATTACAACCAAACGGCTAGTTAGAGAAGGTTGTCATAGCACATCGAAGCATATGGGAATTAAGGAGAAATGTCAATAAAATGGAACTGCTCTGGAAATTAAACTTTTGAACCTAGATAAAACTCGAGATAGCTTTTTTATTTACGCAGGTTTTTCAGGATAACAAAGCTTAAAAGCTCATCAATACACCTGGAAAACTTTAGGCCGCCATGTTTTACTTCTGAAGTAACACCCGCGCCAGTGTTTAATCACTTAACCAAAGCTTCCGCGTCGTAGACAAGAGTGATCATATATTGCGGCAACGAGGCCACGATTATACCAGTTACCAAGACAGCCTGAACCAAAAATTTAAGAAATGTTTCGTTAATATATGCCTCGGTAACTCAATCAAGTTTTTTTTTTTACTTTCTTAACAATTTTAAACTACTTCTACCGATTTGAGTGTTTTAAGCCAGTCAGCGTTCCCAGGAATGCAGAAGCAACTTCATGTTTTTAAAGCAATTTTAAATCGAGCACGTTGGTCTAAAGCCATAAGCGGTTCGCATCCCCCCTGCAGTGTTTTTCCAGATCTGACTGCGAGCCGAACCTCTGGCACCCAGGCTACATGCGCGAACGGGATGAAAAGTTTAGAAGGAACAGAAAAAGCTATGACATGGAAAAAGTAAAGGTCAAATGTTTGCCTCTTTATGTATCTAATCTTTATACCAGTAACAGACTTAGGTTTGTGACGTTGGATTTTTTTTTAACATGTTGCTGCGGCGTTTTTTACATGGAAGAATTAGAATTAGCTCAGTTGAGCTGAAAGAGAAACAATTTTACTTATGTTTCATTATTCACAGTATATGAAAGAGCTAATGTTGATTTGCAAAGACGAGAGACTGTAATCACAGGCAGCCCAAGCTTATAATGCGAAAGTTGCAAAATTGAGGCTATTATAAAACTTTGTATGGGAATTTCCCCATTTCTCAAAAATCCTAGAATATTGCTATTATTATGGAAACAAAGTTTACTTACCACGATTTCACCGTGTGCTTGTGCGTTGTGTGCGTTTGGGCGCGATTTGAGGCCATTTACAGCGAAAACGTTATGGAGCTAGGAATTTTGAGAAATGAGGAAATTCCCTCGGCTACACAAAGTCTTACTCCATTTTGCAAGTTTCGCACTATAAGCTTTGGCTGCCTGTGCTGTAATAAATACACGTTGATACATTTCCACGTGAATTCATTTCATTTTTAGTCGTTATGACAGTTTGCTTATCCAACCATTCATTTGGGATTTGAGAATTGTTGCGGCGTTAGTCATAAGAAAAACAGACTATTATATGGGTTGCCACAGATTCTCAAAGTTTTTAACATTAATTTTTATCTTTCGGTTTTTCAACTACAGTCGGAAAAAATGTGTAAGATTTGGTGGTGCCCTTTGGACAGGTGTAACTAGGAGTCATTTTGTGTTAAAAGGCGATATCTAAATTTTTACTCGTAAAGACCAAATTTTCACAATTTTTTTCGCATTATAACTCGCCGCTAGAGTTTATTAGAGGCAAACCATAAAAGTCAACACGCAAAATTGCGTTTGGATATATGTCAGAACAGGTGGTTATTTTTAGAGGATCGAAAAACATATTTGTCATTACGTGGTGAAAAGCAGTTTTTGTTTTTAATGGCAAAATGAAGAGTGAAATCAGGAGAACAAATTAATAAAACTGAATAGTTGAAATGACTAATAGAATATATTTATGTGAGAATAACAAAAGGCTTTGTTATTCATGTTTTAAAATAACGTTGTCTTTAACCTTCAAAAGGCCATCAATACAAAATGAAATTGGTGAGAAAGTTTCTAGGTAATATGACTCTAACATCACGCCTCATTTGGTTGTTTTTATAAGATGTTTGTTCAAACTCGTCATCTATCAGCCGTGCTTTGTGCTCTTTACAAATGCTGGTGGGCGTCGGGCATGTTACCTCTCATAGAGTTTGGTCCGTTTCCCCGAAACTGTTTGGTTAAATTGCACTTTTATCACTGGATATCACGAACATCAAGCTGTGCTGGCCATGAAGACCGACTCCGTTGCTTCCATATAAAGTCTTTGACGACGAGATTTTACCTGGAAAGATGAAATACTCCTTTAAATATCCTTTATATAAAACTCTAGCAGCGCAAGTCAGAGCACAGACCTTTGGCTGAAGTTTCAAGTTTATTTCAGTCGGTGAGTAGCGCGTTTCCAGCATTAATCCTTATTTTTGGTAATCAGTACTTTCAGTTTCGGACATTTTCGCCTACTATCTTTGATTTTTACTATGCTCAAACTGACCCTACTTGTTTGCCATTTTGCTTCAATTCACATGCCTGACAAAATTCTTTAACGTTTGGTAAAATTAGCTTAGCTACAAAGTAAGGAATTTTTATATTCAGAAACCAAAGAAAATAGCTTTGAAATGATTTTGTTTTTGTAGTTTGAGAAAAAAGTAGCTTATACTACACATTTAAGTCGCTTAAAGTTAAAGGTGTATAGTGCAAAATTTACAATGTAACCGCCTATAGTCTCGCAAGACAGGACGTTCCGGCCATCTAATCCAGCGCTAAAACACTAATTGATGTAACTATCATTTTTAGATGAAATTTCGAAACGACTGGTTACAGTTAAGTTAAAACCGAACAGGAAAGCTGTAATTAGAATACAATGTCTCCATTTAAAGTATAATCTATACATATGAAATAGAATACATCGAGTTTGGTTAAAACTGGTCGCACTCGACAAATTCACGCTTTCTGAGGATGTACATTTATTGAACGATTCAAACTCACTAGACAAAAACATTTTGATAGAAACTAACCAGTTTGAGTTACCAGCATACTGAGTGAAAGTTTTTCTTATAGTTTCCTGCTATCGAATTTATCAAGGCTGGAAAACCTTTTAATATCAGAACGCTCTACATTTAGCCGGCTACATTGTCCACAAGTGGCTGCTTTCCTTATAAAGTAAGTCAATGATTAAGTCAGTCTTGAATAAGCAAAACAGCGAAACTTGCAAAATACATAGCCTCTTTCAATTTTGCGTTTTGTTGTTTCCTACCACGGTGAACAACAGTAAAAACTGAATAGATCTGCTTTGAGACTGTTTGTCAATATCGCCGGAACTTCAACGTTAATAGTATTGTTCCTTACTTGTCAGTCTTTGGAATGGAAGCCAATGTGCGGCCAGGTGACAATAAACTGACAAAATTTTAATATGTTTTCCGGCACTGTATTTAATACCCACGCTGCTGGTTCTCTTTAGCCAAATTAACAAGAGCTCTAGCGGCAAACCAAAAACTGCATGGTGGCTGTTTGTTTTTCATTTAAAATTTTCGTCACAGTTTTGTCGCTGAAGTCGATGATTTTAAGGTAGTGTCTTTCATGATCTCCATTGTATTTTCTTTCAATGTATTTTAAAAGTCTTATATACTGATTGACAACATGACGTTTACTTAAACGTATCTTCTCGGATACATGCTTCCTCCTTAGAATAATAATACTGCAAGCGCATTTTACATGCTGTGGAAAAATAGCAGTTTGTCAAAACAGCAATACAAGACATTGCACTCGTTAAGCGAAACAATTGTTTAGAAGAAGTCACACAGAGATATTCGACTCACTTATAAGTTCACTGGTTAAACGAAAACGCGCATGTTAATTGTTGACTGAGAACCCGAGCTGTTGGAAAACGTAAAATCAATTTCGGTGTTGGGAGTCTTCACCGTAAAGCTCTAAACTACCTTGCTGGTGAGTATTTTGTCCAGTGTGTTGAATAGACAAACAAATGGTTGAAGTTACATTTATAAGAAGTTATTTTAAAGGAAAATTCAGGCCAAAAGGCCAATAATCTACTGTAAGAAAATTCTTCGAGAAGAATTTAAGTTGCAAAGTTTAGTTCTATGTAGTTTGAAAATCATAGTTGCGAGAGAGATGTACAGTTCAAACTTTGGCAAACGCTTGTAATTGATATTACTGAAACACATCAATTTTTTTACTATCGTTTATAGAGGCATTTAATTGTCTCAGTTTAGGTGTTACCAGTTAATGCTTTGCTAAAAGAGCAAAGCAATACTTAAGGTTCATGTGGGTAAAGTTTTGGAAACAGCCTTCTAACGTATACAGATATACTCTGATTCAAATACAATAATTAAGCTTCTTCAAAACGAAAGAGAATAATACAAACACCCGTAAAAACATCCTCCAAATCGTTGAATGCTTCATCCCACAAATAAATGTCGATTCGTAAAGGATGAGGGAAGTTTTCCTTTTGAGAACTAATAGATTAAGGTGGTAAAGATTCCCACCGTTACAAGTCCCAGCTCAGTAATTGTGAATGCGAACAGGCTTTGCACTTTTACTAAACAAGTCGCACATTATTTTTAGTTTTGTCTGCTTCTACCCTAAATCTTCTTTGAAGTTCGTTTTATTTTTCTCATTTTTAAGTTCAATTTAATCACAGGCCCTTCTTTTCAATTCTATTTTCTGTGATCACAAATGTTGGGAATCCGTTCAAAGCTTTGTTGATAACGAAATTTTAAATTGAGACAATTTTCGTGCTGTATAGTAGAAATATCACAAATCACCTATTTCTTCTCTGTATATCTAAAAGAAATCTTAATCAGTTTTATTATAAAACTGGCACCACGTATGCCAATACAAAACTATCTTCCTTTAAATTTTATAACAATTTATAAAGTTGGATGAATAATGACTTTGGAGAGTTTGAGTCGTGTTGTATAATGACTATACAAGTTTACTGTCACGAAAATCAATTTTTATTCTTAGAACGTTGGATGTTGCTTCTACAAACAGGATAACCTTGTTATGCTTATAAGTTCCTTGAGAAAATGACGATATATATACTCCACAAGTCTTGTGTATTAAGTTATCGTGACATTTCAAGGACTAGAAACAGTATTTAAAGAGACAAAATTGAAAAGGCGTGTTGTTTCCTCATAAACTATAATATTAAAACAATAATTATTTACACTTGTCGTCAAGACAACTGAAAGTGGTAGTCCCACCGTGCATGGATCCCTGTTTGGCACTCATTCAGAATTTATTGACTGCTGGGTTGTCAGCTAAGTCAATAGAGCGGTTTTCGTTTGACCTTGAAACGAAGACCGTACGCGAACCGAGTTTCTGGAGTTTTGATTGGTTCTGCCAGGGCGCGAATGGTTCTGCGAACAGTCAGCAAACCTGCGCGCCATCTGATTGGATTTTGAAACATGTTCACTTGACGCCGTGCTTCGATCTTGTTTTCCATTGCCGAGAGGACGAGATTATGTACACTGCTAAAAGAAGTTTCGTTTCGACAGATTAACGAACATCTATAGTTTGCAACTCCTTTGTAACTGAACAAACGAACAGTTCGAAAACAGACCACTAGTAAAAGTGTTGCTGTTCCTTATCTTTCCTGGGACTGGCAGATGAAACAAATAGTAAACATCTAGCGATGAAGTTTTTGAAGGCCAAACGACAATCGCACTATACACACCTAAACTGACCTTTAACAAAACGTTCGAGAAAGGCCGTTTGAGGAAACATGCAGTCCCATTTATGATATACGTTTTGAATAAACTATTATATTTTCATATTCTCTATTAGTATGGAACATTAACTGTGTATGTTTTGTTGTTATGCGACTCCCTCCAATTTTTTTAAAGCGGAATACAATTATTTTGTATAAAACACGAGAAACATTCTGGGGAAGAGTTGATTAAATTGATAAAAATAACATAAGTAATTACTTTTATACGCTGCATTAGCAAACTAAAACCGCCTGAACGTATATGTTTATAATCAAAGAACTTCAATGTTTATTATTTTATACAATCTATTTGTGTTCTAACTTTTATGACCTGAAGATGTAGAAGTCCAAAACAAAATTTATCGTGAACTACTGTTATTACTAACGCGTAAGTGTGATGTGAATTGCGCGGCTGTCGTCAGTCCATATGAGCTAGTAGCGTCTCTGGAAAACCTCAGAGATCTTGGCTTTCATTGACACGGAAACAGCATCAGTCACGCCGCAAGAGTTTCGTAGTTACGCACAAAAAGAAAAACAAAGCTTGTTTCCAACTTAACAGGAATGGAAGTAATATTGCTGAAGATAGCAGAAAATTGTCCGGAAGTAAACTTTGTAACCACAAGCGATGGTTCTTAAAAATGTTGGAAGAGTTTTATCGACTACTTCCCTATAAGATCACACGCTCTATGATGATTATATAAACAACATCACTGACAATATAACCCAAACTAGTTTTGTATCAACTTTATTGACTACAAGAACATTTTAGTTGTAATGTCAATCAAACATATCTTATCGCAGTGGTTTGTAAGCTTTCAAAATATGTTCTATTTTGTTTTACCCTACTCAACTCCACAACGCAACGGTAATACGCTACCTTGCTGACACATATTTCACAAAACTGTTGAACATTTGAATGTTAAGTGAATTTTAAGTTTTAGTGTTAAGTTAATGTTAAACTTTAATGTCAAGTAAACTTTGGTTTTAAGTTCCAAATTATAGTATTCAGACTTCTGAAGAGAGTTCGAGGTATTGTCAATGGTAAAATAGAGCAACTAGGCGCAAAACTAAGATAAACAGCGTAGTTAGTTATTTCATTAAACCTCTATTTCAAGGGTTAGAATAATATCAATTTTAGTCAAACCCCTGGAGAAAAAATACACGTTAATGCAGTTGAAGGTTGCCATGATGCTAACTGCAGTAATCAGAATATTTAGATACAATCTTAATCTGTTCTTAAAAGGGCGGACAGATTACATGGACTGTCATACTGTAAACTGCGGGAAAACAAATATTTTACTAAGTCGGTGCATTTGTTGCAAGTTTTCGCGTAGCCCAGAAAAAGCAAGGCCTTTAGAAACAAACATTCAATAATTCCTGAGAGAAAAATTAGTGCTGAGCCGGGAAGAAAATTTGTTATCGATTTTAAGTGATAAAAGTTTGAATACTGCTCTATTTCGCAGCTGAGAATCTGTTGCTCTTTTGTATAGTCAGATAAAATCATTTTAATGCGGATATTGTATATTGCCAGGAGACAAACCCTTTCAGCAAACACGAATAAAATTATAGCAAAATCATTACTCAAAATCATTACCATTTGGTGGTGTTAATAACAATTTCTTTGTAATTTTGATCATTTGCAGTTTGTTGTTTTCCAAATACCCTGCAGGGAAGTGCTCTTCTTATTCTGCAATCTAACCAATTCAATATTTAATTATCTCCTAAAATAATCTATTTGATATTCACACACAATCCAATCAAAGAATAAAGTCCTTGCTGAATATCTCTCAGGGCATAGAGCCTTAAGAATATTGCAGCTTCCTATTTAATCTAATAGAAGAAAAACATTGTTTTCAAACCGTAGCAGTCCGGAAGTATTAAAGTAAAACAATTGCAACCAACCGAGTGATAATGAATTTTCTCTTACATGCAATGATTCTAAATTTTTAATAAGTACTTGTGAATCAAAATATCTACAATGGAAGAGCAAAACAGTCCAACAGCCCAGCTGCGTTTCAATCTAGTTCTTCCAAAAGCGCAGCAGATCATCAAACGCCGGTTTTAAGAGCAAACGGTTTGAAACTAAGTCTAAGGTCAAGACAGGATCAAGAAAAGCGACAATTTCACATCACCGTGAGCAGAGGAGGTAAATACGTTCTCAGAGAATATTTTAAAAGCATTTGCGAAACAAAAAACATCTCAATTGCAATGCAAGCTAATCGAGAACTAATGAGGCGAAAGCCAACGAATCTCGCTATTAACTGTTGTAATTGTAAATTTTAACATATGCAAGGCAAAAAACTATTTTGAAATGTTTCATAAAAGGACAAAAAATCAATTCCTTAGATAAAAGTCGTTTGTAATATTTCAGTGGTTTAGAAACTGGCTACGAAACATGTTTCTTTAACTATAAATTAAAGAAAATACAATCCATACCGAAGGATTACGAGTCGGTGCTAGTTCAGCTGGTGAGTGGTGAGGCAATCTTGCTGCATGTAGTAAAGATAAAACCCAACAACAGTACTGATATAAGATTAGGTACTTCTTGATCTATTTTTTTTGACATAAGAGCGTTAAGGGTTTGGGCTGGGGCTTGGCCTTCTTAACATTTTGTGAGTTCTAGCCACGGAATTTCTTAAAGTCGTTCCTAATTTCCCACTCGGGAGCTGTTTGGTTACTGTATTGTGGATCAGATGGGTCTATTTACATTTGAAGAAGTTTCAAGTATGTATCTGTTCTTTTGATCAGTATGTGCCCAATCGTATTGACTGCGCTGAGTACAAGACGAGTTTGTGTTTATCAAGGTATAAAATTGTACTGCTCTCATGCGATGTTGTAGTTTTATGTTCTTTTTATTTATACATAGAAAATAAACGTTTCTATCTTAGTTTCAGTCTAGTTACGTTGATAATTCTCTTCTAAGAAGTTTCTGTTTGTAAAAAGGAAGGTTTGTTGCATTAGCTTAACAAGGAAGTCAAACAAAATATCAAATCTTTATTTTGAGCTCTCTGTTTTCTGATATTTGCCCATGAGTTTGTCCACAGTTGTAAACACAGAAATAATTATCTCTGTCAGCTCCTTGCATCCTATACTAGTGAGACCGTAGTTCTCCAAACTATAATTTAAAATACAAATGCTCTTTGAAAAGATCTCATTGAAGTTAGCCGAGTTAGTACGCACCTGGCAGCTTTATTCCCAAATAAGTGGATCTGTTTGTATTCCGTAAAAAGTTGTATCCAGGTTAAAATGTGTGAACTGTACGCAACGATTGATTAAAAACAGTTGTTGTGCCTTTTCATCGAAAAAGTGGAGTTCAGATAAAATATTAAATTGTTGTACTTTCAGTTTCAACGTTGAGCTAATTTCTTGAGTGGAAAACTACTACAAAAATCTCTTGAAACATTTTTTTTTCGAAATAATATACTCGCCTGAGAATGTGGTTTCAACTAAATTTCCTCAACGATTCATCCTTAAAATGTTTAAGCTACTTAAAACTGCGAAACATAAAGAAAGGGAACACTCATTTGATAGACATAAACCACTTCTAACACTACCACAGCTCGACAGCAACAAAAAACACGTTTGTACAATGGTTGCAAGTTTGGATTACAGCGACATACTGAAAAAGAACAGTTGATAAAGAAGTAAAGCACTTGCTCTTTATAAAACAAAAATAACTTTTAAAGTTTTGTTCTTGGTTCTTCTGAAAACTTTAAACAGATGTCTGCATACTATGTGTCTCACTTTAATTAGATTTTTGCATAATAATTATGCATAATGCTTTTGATAACTCAGTGGCAAGTCGCTTGGGACAGGTGCTTTTTTTATCAAACTAAAAACTCTGGCTGACGTTTTTTCAAGGTAACAAATAAACTTGACTATACTCTAAACTTCTTGGTTTACAATATGGTAATTTCAAGCTCTTCTTGATTAGTTTTAAAATCCCTATCCTTATGTAAGAATATGAACAAAACGATGAATCAATTGCCAATGATACAAGGAACAAAATCTACGGTAAATGTATCTTCTCGTTCTCACTACACACCTACGTCGGCCCACCTCATTCCGAAATGAAAGGAATCACCGGGGACGCTCGTGATAATAAGTCATGGAATCCGCCCATAAAAACGTACATGGAAAATAGCACAAAACTGCGTTGACTTAGAATTTTGTTTTTTACCTAATTACTCCGCTTTGCCGTTACACTGTTCCCAAAGGTTATTTTTCCATATGGACGTATCTAAAACTCGGTCAATACACCATTTTACTAATGCAACTTTTTGGTAGATCCATTCCCTCGCGAGGCTAAAAGTAATGTTTATGTTGAATTAATAAGCCCATATTTGACCGAGTAATAACTTTTGGCTCCCAGAAGGGAATGGATCTAGTAACAATTTGCATTAGTAAAATTGGGTATTGCTCTTCGTGCAAAAGGTGGCGCATAAGCCTGTGATTTCTAAAGACCTTGACAATAACCATCCTAATCTGATTTTCTTCATTTTGGCGTTTCTCCTACGTGTAATTAATGATCGGCCTCGCTTTCACTTTACCTCAAGTGTTCAAGTAAGGACAACCTTTGTGTTGTCATCCACATTTCATCTTGGAACGTTCCCAACCAACCTCTATCGTCTTTCCGTTATTTAAGTCTTGAAAGATGTTTTTTTTTTTTGCTTTCCGATAGAGCTCTTCATTCATTTAAGGGGTTTCAAAGGCTTCTACTAGCCGGATCTGAGAATCTTTTAAAGGTATTTCCTATGGAATCAAGTATTTAGCTTTGCTGATAACTCTTTTACCAAGCTCAGTCTTTCTTTGTGTTTCATAATGCAATGATAAGACTACCATGACATTATTATTGATAATCGTCAATTTGCGTTATTTTCCATATAGACGTAAACAAAAATCGTTGCGGTCAAACCGAAATAGTTCTTGATTATTTGACGTAAACAGTCAAAGAATTTAGGACCTTTCAAAAAATTACACCCGGTAACGGAAGCTTCTGGTAAATTATTGAAAAAGACCGAAAATGAAATATAACATCAGCTTGCTTTTTGTTGATCAAAATGTAAAGCTTCATATCTCCAACCAGAAGTGGTTGAATGATTGACATTTTTCTCGTCCCAAAATAGAGTTTTTAAGCTTACAAAATCGCAAAAAAATGTGTTTTCAGATTTTCTACGAAAGCCACAAATATAAACTCCACAGCACTAACCATTTGTGTAGGTCATCAGAACTATAGTTGTGTATTACATCCATGTGAACATAAAGTGATTGCGAGGGAGTTTAGGATTTTATAATTAATGTGTGGTTCATAGTTAAAATCGTTGGTAACCCCCTTGCCACCCAATAAATTTTAAGCTGTGTCATTGTTGAGTCAAAACAGCAAAAAGCAACCCGTGGCGAAATCCAATTGTACACCCAAGTATGGGATAATCTGTATTTCATTTGTGATAACATTGCGAGTAACATACAAAACTAATTTGCACCTCCAGGTTAAAATTTGCTGATCTGATTTTTTTTTCAGGTAAAACTGGATGAATTAATCAACAATGAACTTAACGAACCTCAGTACAACATTTCTGCCTGGAAACAGGAGTGCAGGTACTTCGGGATGCAGGAGAATTCCTGACACAGCCCTTCAGTTGTCAATGAAAACCTTTGCAGTCGTGGTGGTGCTACTGATGGCACTAATTGGTAACTCAATGGTGCTTGCTGTTATCAAAAAGAATTCAAGGCTTCGAACAACAGTCAACTACCTAATTCTAAACATGGCAATATGCGAACTATTGGTTCCCTTAGCCGCACTTCCCCGCCGCATTTCCCGTCTCTATACTCCACCCGGACAGATTCTCGTCGATGGAATCGTTGGGTCCTTGTTTTGCAAGTTGCCATACTTCTGCGAGAACCTCTCTGCTGCAGTCTCAATGCTAAGTCTTGTCTTATTGGCTGTTGAAAGATGTCACGCCGTGGTTTTTCCGTTCAAGCTACCGTTAATTAGTAACAAAGCGCGGATCATCCTTATACCGTTGACATGGGTTCTGGGCAGTGCAGCCAGTTCTGCCAACTTGTACACATACAAGCTTTGGAAGATCGGTCCGATCGTTTATTGCCTTTATTCGTGGGAACCGTCATTCCGAACACTGGAGGCCTTCAAATACGAACTGGTGTCGTTCTTCATAATCTTCATCGGGCTCCCATTTGTTATCACGTCCTGTTGCTACGCTGTTATAATCTACACTTTAAACCGAGAAAAAACCTCAACTCAACTTGCAACGCAGGAGCGGGAACGACGAGCAAAAGAAAACAGGCAGATCACAATCATGTCTATTCTAGTGCTCACTGTCTTTTTGATAGCGTGGGTTCCAAGCATCACTTATTTGTTTATTTTTACATTTTCATGGAATTTCTCTCACCAGTGCGGCTTGGAATATTTCCAATTTACTTCCGATTTCTTAACTTTCACATATCCAGCGGTCAATCCAATTATATATTACATTTTCAACCAAAAGTTCCGACGAGGTTTCAAGGCATTGCTTTGCGGGCATTCCAGGTGTTTATGCTGTAGATCTTTGCGAGTTTCGTCCAGAGCACAACTCGATTTAACCACCAACAATGGCGTTGCCGCTACAGAAACTGCTTTTTAAAAACACATTTTCCACGTAATGTTACAACTGTTCGAACTCTGAGAGAGTTTCCTGTACGAACTTATTGCTAAACGACACAGGTTTAAACATTGACCAAAATGCCAATAAAACTAAAAACAGCCGAATACAACATTGCGTTAAGGAAAGACTGAACAACTTGCGAGCTGTGTAGGTATAAATGTTTTGGAAAATAACATAAACCACTAGCAGAAATAGTGTGTCTTACCATACATATAATCCTTCGGACTGACCATAGATGTGATAATAGTTGATTATTTCTTACTCCGCTGCAAAATTATAAATTTAAACTTAGTTATTGGTCAATTAATAGATGGCATCACACGCAACAACATGATGAATTCGAACACAGCAACTTATTTGAAAACTTACTGAACAACCGGCTACGAAAAGTATGTTTCTTGAAAACACATTTCCAACGTAAGGTTAGAGGTGTTCGAATTTTGGAGAGGTTTCAAATAAATTATAATACTTCAAACTGACCAAGAATGTGTTACCACGAACCATAAATATAATAGTTAATTATATAATATGGATATGCAACTGGAAAACACGTTGTTACTGACCAATTATTAAATAACGGCGTAACATACAACAAATGTTAAATGCGAACACAGCGACTAAGTCTAGCCTCCACGTATTCTTAGCAAGATTGGAAAGTTATGAAATCTAAAAGAGATAATCGCATTATTTCCTTATAAGATCTGATGTTTAGCTAACTACATGCTTACCAAGTATTAGAAACGTACATTAGTATTTAGAAAACCAGTGAACAAAAGCTTTTCCAGCACGCCCTCTCATTTGACACTGAAAAATGGACTATCATGAGCTAATCACTCCACGCATGGGTTTGTTGGTATGTACTTGAGAGAGTGCATACGCTTTAATTTTTGTTTTCCTGGTAAATAAACAAAATTTGTAAATAAACATTATCTACTTTAATAGTGAAGTTATTGGAAGATTAGTTTTTCTAGTGTAATCCGACAAAACCACACACCAAGTAAAACTGGGATTTTGCGTGTATCTAGCGCCGGACCACAATAGGGCTCATGTTTATCTTCCCTGATATGTACTGTTTTATACGTGTAATATGTGATACGATCTGTATCACCTAAGTTCAAGCCTCAAAGTATCTATATGCGAATGATGAAGATAATATAAGGCACCAAATTTTCTTGACGCAATGAAATAATGCTATCGCAAGTTTAAATTAAGTAATATCATATTTCCTGCAATATATTTTGTAAAATTTAACCTACAAAATTACAGAACTCCATTTAGTTCCGATTAACAGCTGTATGACAATTTATCAATTCTTGTGAAAATGTTTTAGTTAGCAAAATATGAAAGTCAAGGAAGGTAAAAGTTAAACTTGTTGTGGTCAAGGACTAGCTTTTACAGATAGTAGCACACAATACGTGTAAGAAAACTGTATATAAAATACGTATAGGAAAGGTAAGGTTAAAAAATTGTCCATGCTAAGCTGCTTCTATCGAGTTATGGATGCACTCGGGAAGTTGGAAGAGCATGCGAAGCGTTTGAGTGGCATGAGGTGAAGCAGAGTTCTTCTCTAGCTTCTCGAGTGCTCTCCCTACTTCCTCAGTGCATCCAAAACTCGATCACTAGACGCACGCTAAACATGGAAATTTTAGTTAATAACACTGCAGGTTTATTAGTCGCTGTTCATCGACCTGGTTGTTTTCATAGCCGTTAATATTTTAGCAAAGTACGGTAGCTCTTTTTCAATTTCTTGATCGTTTTCCGTTTAGAAACCTTTTCGAGCGCACGTGTTTGTTTTATTTCCGTGTTCAGATGACGATATAGACGCGCGAGCATTAGCTATTGAGAAAGAGATGCACGTTTGCGCTATACAACAAGCGCGCGAAAATTTGCCTGCTATGTTCTAGTAATAGTTAACCTTATTGACACGTTGCAGATGCTGTAGCTATGCTTATACCGTAAAAACCCGCGCATAAGAACCTAACATTTAAGAACTTGTTAGGCTAAAATTGTCCATTAAGATTCCCTTAAGAACCTGCTTTAGCCTAGAATATACTTGAAACAGGTTCATACTTTGAAAAATTTAGTCAAACACTAATTTCTTAAATTGAATAAAATATGCTCTACCAATTAATGAAATGAAGCCCAAACCCTGGCAATGAGACACTTAAAAATGCATATATATGATATGCAATTGCATTATGGATCTGACTATGCTAAAATTTCAGGCTTTCATGTATGTATAAAATACAAGTAAACAGAATATGCACACAAGTAACAAATAACATTTTTGTTTAGAAAATAAGAACCTTTTAAGAACCTAACTAGCTTAACTTCCAAGTTAGGTACCATTTATATAATAACCTATTAAGGCTAACTTGGAAAAACGTAGGTTCTCATACGCGGGTTTTTGCTGTACTTTGCTGAAACTTTGTAGTATGTGCATGTATTAATAACAAAATTTGTTTGAATTAAAATATGGAGTTAGCAATGATAACTCTATCACACATTCAATGCGTTCGACTACTCTATGAAGCGAATCATCAATTAAAACTTGTGGAGTCAAATTTTTCTTTCTTTGAATGTCATAAGCAGGGCAAAATGCGTTTTTATGATGGTTTTTTCTTGCGTCTTCTGTCTGTAGCAATTCGCAAACTGCTCGTGGGTGAGGTTGGGTTTTTAAACAAGAGAGAGTTTGATACAAATAACTTGACACATGGCTGTCTGCGAACTGGTCCTTAAACAACAGTCTTTTTTTTCTTGAAGCTAAATCAAAATAGAGAGTTGCTGGTACGCAGACAATGCCAGGATGAAGAAGAGTGTCCTTGTATACTTTTTCCTTTGCAAGCCTTATAGTTTTTCCGACACCAACAAATACAGAACCAGGGACGACACAAGATTCAGGACACCATTTATATCTGTGTACGGTCATCCCTCTTTGTAAAGATTTTTGACCTTCCACAACACCGGTGTCGTTGCGAATCCGCACCCCCCCCCAGAGAATCCGCCCCATCGGGGCGAAATCACTAGGGATTTCGCCCTCCTCTAGGGATCTCGTCCCCCCGGGCGAAATCACTGGGGCCCCCCCAAGGGATTTCGCCCCCCCATTTATCATCTGATGCACTTTAGGGTATATGTGTGTATGTTTATATGTTTTTCATTTTTTGCAAAATGTGTTTAGCTTTTCTACGTCTACAACTATCGCGGGACATATTCACTATTGATCTCTCCCCCTCCCCCTTCAGTCATTCAGTTGTTGCCATCGTTCCATGTTAAAACTCTTTAGTTACGTTTTTCGAATATTTTTTTAAAAAAAACTATTTGCTTTTGACGTGTCTTTCTCGAAGAAATGTAGAATATTATCAACTATTTGTGTGGGGGCAAATTCACTAGCGATTTTGCCCTCTTCTAAACGTACGGTATAGTTCCCCGCTTTTCGACATCGTTCCATGTTAAATTTTTTAAATTTGTTTTTAAAAAAAAAAACTATTTGCTTTTGATATGTCTTTCTAGTTCTCGAAGAATTATAAAGTATTCTCAACTATGGGGGGGGGGGAGGGGGGATTCACTAGGGATTTCGGCCCCCCTTCCTTTCAAACGGTATTGTTCCCCGCTTTTCGACATCGTTCCATGTTAAAAATCTTTTTGTTTACGTTTTTTAATATTCGATTACGTCCCGCATTATCAGTTCTTTTTGAAGTTTTCAGCTTTGTGTAAGAATGTTCAACTACGTACAGCATTATTAGTTCTTTATAGAGTTTTCAACTTTGTATAAGAATGTTCACGTACAGCGTTCTCAGTTCTTTATAAAATTTTCAACTTTGTGCACGCAAGTTCGACTACGTATCGCGTTGTCAGTTCTTTAATAATTTTCCACTCTTGTGTACTTGTTTGCCCCTATCGCTATGTGTGTTGGTTATTTCAAATCCCCCCTTAGAGCGTCGAGAGACCAGATCAACGGCTTAACCAGCTTAACGGCCCCGTCCACGGAGGGTGTTGCGAAAGAAGGTCGCCCAAAATTTAACCCTCGACCAGGCCTGGGATTGAACTTGGGAACACCTAGGATCCGGGACCCTTGAAATTAGGTTGTGTTAAAGTAAATAATTATGTACGCAAAATAGTTATGTACGCAGCTATCAGAGGGTTGATAGCTATGTACATGGCACACCGATGTGTCATATTGTAAGAATCACAAGGCAGGGCTGGGCCCAGTTGGTAGCATTATAAAAACTATTTGATGAACAGGTCCACTAGGGTTGCCAACAAAAAAGTGCAATTGCTCTTGCAGTTTTGGAAGCTGACTCAGCAACTCATAAGACTTATGAGAAACTGACCTCTTATGAATTAAGTTATATAACCATTAATGTTTTTTACTTAAAGTATTTACTACTTCCCTTCTTAACATCTTGAGTTCTGCGGTATAACGCATTAGTTCGTAGCGTGGGTTCGAGTTTCCTGTGCGAATCGGTAAACTGTTTATTCGCTCGCGTGGCTCTCTCGCCCTCGGCTCGGGTCTTCAGCCCTTGTTACGTCATTCTCGAAATGAGCCCACAATTCGAACTTCTAATATCATGGGTTATACTGCATAACTTAAACTTCATTACCGCATATTCCGACCTTAAAATGTTCATATTAACTAGTGGCAGTCTGATTCGATTCAGTTCTGCCTATTCCGACCTTAAAAAGTTCATTCTAACTAGTGGCAGTCTGACTCGGTCAGTTTATGAACTGTTTTCAGACTGCCAGTATCTTTTATTCTTTTTTGTCTTTATTTATAATGCATACGTAAATACAAGAACATACAAATAAACTATTGTTGTTGTTGTTGTCAAAAAGGAACCGAAGGCAGATGTAAGCAGATGTAAGAGCCCTAATTATTTAAAGGTACACAACTTGAAGAGACGCACTCAAAGGCAGAAAAGCAACAAACAGTACGAAATGAAACAAGAGCATAAGCAGGAAAGTTAGGAGCTATCAAGGAAGTTGAAAAGGAGGATTCGGTTTTATCATCATAAAATGCTAAAAAAGTATAAAGGAGCGGCTCCTGTTCAAGGTATAGTTAAGAGAAGAACTAATGTGATGTGACGCCTTTGAAGCATCTTAAATTAAAAACGTTGTTTGAAAGGATACTTAAGTGATGAAGCCGGACTACATGGCTTAGGAAAAAACCGCTCTTTGATTTGAAGTAATTGTTTTTCAATAAAACTCACCTTATCAACACTCACTCACTCACTTTTGACCCAATACAACTAAATAGTTTGGAAAAGGAACCAGCTTGAAACAGCTGTTAATTCTGGATGGACAGAATGTGATTATCGACCTTTCCAACCAATGACATTTGTATTTCTGGTAGCAACAACAACTTTTAATTATAGTGTACAGTGTTATTAAATGCCAGAGTGAACTTTTTATTAAGTTTGCAAACTGTAAGCTTGATTGCAGGATCGCGTGAAAATCGTGTTCGTTCTAGGCCATCCAACTTGGTATGTATGCAAAAGTTTTTCCTTTTTTTCCCCTGATTTCTCAGATCTGAACACGTCGAGTGAGATGGCGATTACATAACACAATATAACATAGCACAGCAACAGCTAACACAGAATATCACATCGACACGCATTACTTCCACTTAATACAGGAGTAACTAACACCTGAACCTAACATGTCCTCAATAAACGTGCAGCCAATTTTGTTTTAACAGTGCTTTTTCAGTTATTTGCGGTACCGATCTTGAAAATGAAAGGATCATACCAACTGAAAATATATTTTCTTGGAGAAAGCGTTCATTTTCTAACTAACTCTTGAGAACAGACGCTTGATGAGTTTGTTACAATATGATAACATCTGGCGAATTCTGCCTTGTTCGTCCTGGGGACTTCTAAAAATATAAAAACTTAAATGTAATTACGATTATTTCAACATTTTGAAAAAATCGGCTGTGACAAGAACGAAAAAAGCTTTGTGTATAAAAGTTTTGAATTTTTTCCCAAAGGGGAAAATAAATTATTAAATGCTGTTTGAAACACTTTTAGGAAGCCTAAAAAAACTTTGGCTGTTAATTTTTAACATCACCTGTTTTGGAACAATGCTCTTTGGAAAACCCGTTTGAGGAATAGTATTAAAGAATAATACCAACTGGCGTAAAAACTCTTTAGTAAATATTGCAGTTTTCATTTTGAGGATACATATTCAGATTATCGTCTATTGTTAGCATACAGTTTGAATACAGTAATTAAAGTTTCCAAATAAGTTGCTTTTAGCTTCCAACCCTAGTTGAAAGTCAGCTCTTCAGTTCTTAACATTGCAAAAATTTAACCATGTCAGGAATTGTGGCTTTCAAATATAAAGTAAGTCATAATATTATAGAGCGATCGAAAAGACGAAATACTTGTGTACAAGCATATTTTCTCGGCGTTCACTCTTAAATATAGTATAGGAGAGATTTGTAGAGAAATGGTACTTTTTTCACGCCACACAGAAAGTCCTTTGAAGTCCAATAAAAATACCCAACTGCACTGGCCGACAGATCTTTTAGACTATTTTAGCCATAATCGATTTTTTTTTTAAATTTAAAACGATGGACTAGTTTTGTGTTGTTTCTTATGGTTGTTTAATAATGTTAATGTTGGCCTAGAGCTAAATTAGCCAAGGATCGGACCAACCTATAAATTATATTTTTTCATCTAGGATTACTGAATCTGGCCTTATAAAGTTACGTTAACACCAAATAACAGCCCAAATCTTGTATGGAAGTTGACCCAATCGCAGCCACAGTACAACTTAACACAACAAAGCACAACAGAAACACAAAAGGAACACAGCACAACACAACACAGTGCAGCAGAACACAATACAACACAAAACTCAAAGTGCAACACAACATGACAGAACAAAACAAATATTGCTCAAACAAATTTCTTCTAAGATGATCTTCACTGTCAGTGATGATAACTGAATATTTTTGAACTAAGCCGTCTCCTGTTTCGATTTCCTCAAATGGTTAATACAAGTGGCCAACACTCGACAACCTGTGCCCTATTTTCATATCCTTATTCTTTATGATCTGTAACATAACAAGTGAAAAATAAAGTTGTTGCTGGTGTTTGTTGCCAAATTTGTCTTCAAGTTGTAAGCTCGAATTCCCTCCTGTTTTCATACAGAAAATTGTTTCAAAACAATTCACTCAGGGGATAGTCAGCTGCAACTGATGTGAATGAGTCTCCTCCTAACACGATGATAGTGGTGTTGAGACTGGTCTCCTTTTCCCTTGTTTGTGCATTTCTTGGGTCAAGCATTCCCTGTAAGTCTTCTAGTCAGTTTTATCAGGATATCCCCTCTTCTCATAATCTTTCTTTTTTCCATCACTGCAATGTAATGTAAAGTTATGTAATGTAATGAATTGTAACGTACGGTGATGTTGTTTAATATAATGTAATGTAATGTAATGTAATGTAATGTAATGTGATGTAATGTGTTTAGTGTTATGTAAGTAATGGTATTTGAACTTAACAAGGTGTGGTCTCAAATAATACGAGCGATTACAAAATTGCACGACACTAAGTTTAATTACCACTTATGTAAAATTATCAAATTTCATCTTAGTGTTTTTCTCATTGCTGTCCTAGTAATTGTTTTCGTTGCCATTGTAATTGCTGCTGTCGTAATCATAAACGTTGTTGTCATTGTTGTAGTTGCTGCTGTTGTTGTCATTGACACTTAGCAACGCTAAAGAAGAATTAACAAAATTCGTTGACCAGGAAAAAGAACCATCCCAAGCAGATCAGAACCCGCGATATACCAGTCGCAGTAATATCAATTATTTTTTCTCGGTTTGTCTTACTCATACTTGGCGTATCCTAAAATGTCAGAGTTGTACTATCAAAAATTATTGAAATTCTGTTGCATCTAAAATATTGAGACTTGTAATGAAAGACTGACATACACATTCCATATTGTTGTCCTACAGGTGTTAAAGGTCAATTGTCAGGTAAGCGTGACCTGATTCAACATTGTACATGTACTATAATGAGAATGTTGAATGGTTAAAATACCAGACTGTCGTGATCCGGCTCTAATGTACATGTACTGTGGCCACAAAATAATGTAAAAGGACAAGAGTAAGAGATGAGCTTGATCTACATCAAAACTGCACATGTATAGTAGCAACGAGTGCGAAAGCTTAAGATGGCTCCAAACTATTTTTCATTTTGCTGTGCCACTGAACTTTGCAAAAGGCTTTTGCTTACATCATGATGGATTTGTGCCAATATTTGTTATCTTGTGTTGCAAAAACTTTCCAGCTTATCAACCCTTGTACTCTCATCGAAAATTGTGTTTCCATGGTAACTTGTCTGGCCTTAAAAACACCTATATTTGGCATTTGACTGCATTTTGCAAAAAAGGCGGTCGGTAAACCTCTGTTTTGTTGCATCAAAATCGTTCGCTAATCAAAGAACATTTTATATTATAAAACGTTGCAAAAAATTCTATCAAGAGGTTTTTGCGCCACCCTAACATTTCAGAATATGATGTTTCAAAAATTCCCTCTGGTGTTCTTTGGTGAGGAAAAAGTTTTGATGCAATAAGAAAGGAGGTTCAACAATTAATTTTTGTGCAAAAAATAGCCTAACATCAGGAATGAGGTGTGTTTAAGTCCTGTCAGATTGCCATGGCAGCCAAAAAATCAGTGGAACACAAGAGTAGATACGCTGAAATGTTACTGTAACATAAGTTTTCAACATGTAGCAATAGACCGATTTCGATCTGTTAAAATTCAGCCTGAAACAAAAGACATCAGCACGAGGCTCTGGGCAATAAACAACACATTCTCTATGTTTTATTCCTCAGAGCCTTTTGATGTGTTTTGTTTCAGGCTGAATTTTGATATATCGAAATCGGTCTAATATCTTTTACCATAAACAAGTAAGCTTTTCATAAAGTTCAGTGGCAATATAACATGGAAGACTGATTCGAACTTAAGGGTTAGTTGCGTGTGTTATAAGTCATTACTAGACATTTACTGTAGCCGCCAATGTCAAGGGTCAGGCGAATGGGATTTTATGTAGTAAAGTACATGTACGGTAGTCACAAGTGTGAAGGATTTAATGCCAAATAAGTATGGTCTGATTATGTACATGCACTGTAGCCACGATTGTAAGAGGTAAAGTGTCAAATGAGTGTGACCTAAGTATCTACATTCACTGTAGTCACGAGTGTGAAAGGTTAAGTGTCAAATGAGTGTAATCTACGTATGTACATGTACTGTAGTCACGGGTGGGAAAGGTTAAGTGTCAAATGAGTGTAATCAATGTATGTACATGTACTGTAGTCACGGGTGTGAGAGGTTAAATGTCAAATGAGTGTAATCTACGTATGTACATGTACTGTAGTCACGGGCGTGAAGGCTCAACGGTTGGTGAACAAAAACTGAACCAAGCTTATGAACCCTTATGAATTTCAAGACTGTGTATGAGAGAGGACTAGCCTTGTCAATCAAAATCTATGTTTCTAGGAATAAGTGATTCAATTCAACAATCCATTCCTAAAATTCGTACTTTGCTTTCTCAAGCAGAGTTTATGAATCGATTGCAAGGAAAACTAGCATGTTTTAAACTGTTTTTTTCCCTTCTATTCTATATATACAGATCCTGACTTAGCACCCATACCGAACCATCCCGCCGCTTGTGATTTTGAATCTGGACGTTGCAAATGGGGAGATTTATCTCAGCATAAAAAGTGGACAAGACACTCTTACTACTACTACTACTACTATTACTACTACTACTACTACTACTACTACTACTACTACTACTACTTCTACTACTACTACTACTACTACTACTACTACTA
>JAOBYE010726109.1:0-10230 GCA_025403585.1 Parazoanthus swiftii | reverse complement strand
TACTACTACTACTACTACTACTACTACTACTACTACTACTACTACTACTACTACTACTACTACTACTACTGCTACTGTTACTTCTACAGTAAAATCACTACTTAAAAGAATAAAAATAAATTACCAAAGAGGTTTATTCTAAAACACGATGTTGGATAAAGCTAAGTTCGTATACAACCAAAATGTTTTTGTTATAACAGAGGCGCGAGGCATGTTCGTGTCTTGTTTTGGACGAATTGCCACACCTACTAAAAGATAATCCTTCGTACTTTTGAACGGCGCTCTGTGTTCTTATGAGTTGCAATAGTTTTCGTGAATTGTGAGACAACATATGACAATCTCGCACCGAACATGATCACACTACGTGAAGAGATAACTGAGATATGGTTTTTCGCGGGAAATCCCCACGTAAAACATTTCGAAAAACATCTCGAGTTCCTTGCGACCTTGTGCGTGAATTCCAGAATTGATGGGATATCTGGTAGACGATTCCAGCATATTTCTACTGTCGTATTCAAAGTACCAACGAACACTTCCTTGAAACTGGCAAGGAATAAGTCTTCTCGGCCGTACTGCTGACTTCGGGAAACCGTTAATGGTCGTCATGCAGTCAAGAGTAGAAAAAAATAATCACATTAAGCATTAAACTGAACTTTTATTGAAGAATGTTGTCATTTAAAAAATGTGATAAACACATGTAATGAATACGTTCCAAACCCAGTCCTCCTGTTTCACGCAATCACAGGTCAGATTACTGTCGTGATTTTTCACGATATTGCGACAGCTAACTGGGGCCATTTCAAACTATATCACAGACAGATTGTTTTTTTTTCTTGAAAACAAAATTTCCCTCAGCGTGGAATCCTTGTTGTCGCTTCACAGAAAATTATTAGTGGAGAAAACGAAGCGACACACGCATTCGTTACAAAATTCTTTTGAAGGAGTGAGGTCTCCCAAGCGCGGGAAACTGGTACGTGCGTGCGTTCAACTAGGTACAAACAGCACTCGCTTTTTCACTTTTTGTTTTCAAAAACACATTTTTTGGTCAAGGATGATTAACATGTAATTCTGCAGGTTTTAGCGCGAATCGGGAAAATGTCAGGGCTTGTTTCGTCTCGCCATGGGTAATTTGGCGAGACCGCAGGCCGAGCCAAATTATAAACCATGGCTCGACCAAACTCACACATCGCGCAAAAACCTGCACGATTACATATATTATCATTCCTAAAATTGATTTCAGCCAATCAAAGACCAGATTACTGTCGTAATTTTTCACGAAATCGCGACAGTGTCATGATTTCAGACGAAATCACAGACAGTTTGGTTTTTCTCTTAAGCCAACTGCAACAATAATATGGCTATCAGCGTCGAACCATTGTATTGCCGGCTTCATAGAAAGTTAAAAGGGTAGAAAAGGGAGCGACTGAAATTTTCGCAAAAACTTATCTTTTTAAGGAGTGCTGTCTCTCAAGCGCGGGAAACTCTAGCGTGCGTGCGTTCACGCATGAATGAAGTTTCTCATGTTTTCAAAATTACATATTTTGGTCAGGGATGATAAACATGTAATCTTGCAGGTTTTTGCTCGAACAATCCGGGCGATTTTATAAGCTTTTCCTTGATTCACAGCCAGTGAGTCACAGACAGAGAACGATTACATATAAGTATAGTTCCCTTTCATACTAAAACAACCAAGGCGATTTTATAAGCTTTTCATTGATTCACATGTCAGTGAATTGCATGTAGTGAATTTAAAGACCGCTCGAAGTTTAGGGTGACCTTCACTTAATGGTTCCCGAAAATAGCATGAGCACTTTCCTGTCCCAATACTTAACGCGAAACTTCAGCCAGACGAACTTGTAACTGTAAACACAAGACAATAGGTTGATTTTCATGCCTTTGCGAAGTAAAAAACAACAACAAAAGAAATATATCTGTCAGTTGAGTAAAACAAATAAATGCACTTGTGTTGAACGTAATACACGACGAAATGAGTCAGCGTTTTCTGGATTAATCTACAAATAAAAACCAGATAAAATAATCTGTCATAATGGTGGCAAAGTACTGCATATTCTTCTCCTTTTAGTTGCTTTCTTAGGAAAATAGGAGCGAGGATCAATCATAATACACAGGCCCGTAGGCAGGGGGGTGCACGGGGTGCATACGCACCCCCCCCCTCACGGACCCCAAAAGGTCCGCATTTAGAGGCGATGAAGAAGCCCGAATAGGTTTTTCGTAACATTAGGTATTACCGTAAATCGAAACGACTGAAAAAAAAACGGCCATAAGTGTTTGCCCTATAAATTTGGCTTTTAAGAGTCCAAGTTTACGAAATTTGCACCCCCCCCCCCTCTCAACAAAAATCTTGCCTACGGGCCTGTAAAATACATGTATATTCTTTCTGTGTTGATTTTAAGCGAATTGCAACACGCAGCGAAGATGGCTCATGGTAATTTATCACACAGCGCTTTCAATATACAGTTGTAAATAAGAAAACTAAAACAGAATATTTAAATTTATAAACTTATGTTATCAAAAGTGTTTCGGGCTAAGCATGTATTGTCTTAAACGTACTGAGAGCTGGGTGTGGTCATATTTTACCCGGCCCACGGCAAATGTAAATGCTAAACTTGGTTCGGTTCAGTACTAACTGTCTACTATTATATATCAGAGTGACTGTCATTAACTGTATTGGCTGTTTCTTTTAATTACTGAGTTTTTAGTCACCACAATATCTTAACGACTCAAAGCCTTGACTATATAAATGCAAAATATTTTTAAGATGTAGAACGTTATATTTTTCTATGCTATTCCGATCTGAGCTGAGCCAAACGGCGACTGCATCTCAGTGAACGGACGCTGATGATCGTTTCCGCAATACTGTATTCATAATGAACGTATATTTTGAACACTGAAAATTGGGCAAATGCTCTCTTGGCACGTCAATGAAAGTGTTGATGAATGTGAACGGCCGCTTGAAGAAGAAAGAAATCTATGATTAGTTAAAAATAACCCTCCCGCTTCATTTGTTTTATGAACGAATCCCGATGAAATTATGTTTAGCAGGTCCGTTATAGTAATCATAACTAATGCATCAGCCTTCTATGGAGGCTTTCTTGCCTTATTTAATTTTATGTAGGACAGATGCGAAATCTTGAAGTATACCCCTTCAAAACTGATCATAAAACAAGATATTTACTTAACAGTAATTAATGAAAGCCACATCTCCATTACAGGGACATGAGCTGTCCAGATATCCGGTGTAATCAGTTCTGATGAATATTCCAATTTGACTATTATTAACGGCCCTCAGGCAGGCTGGTGCGATCCGACAATGGCTTGATATATTAACCGTACGTTCTTATGTGGGATTGAAGTTACGCTGCAGCGTACAGTTTACGACTAGCATTTCAAAAAGGAAGCTGCACTGCAATAATCCCAGTGTATTACTAAATAATTTACAGTTTTAGTGTGATCGACGGTTTGTTTGGATGATTCCCCGCCCTCCTCTCGGAAATGGATTTTAATAGCATTTTGACCAGATACTTGGAGGAGAATTTTTAAGTCAGTCGGTCTTTGTACATTACGCAGAATTTTGTAAACTTGCAATTCTTAAAAACTTTGCCGCTTTATACATGCAATTTTTTTTGTATCTTCAACGTTTACTCCCTGAAAAAAAAAACATTAAGTTTAAAATACACACCAACACAATGCATGCTGAAAAAGAAAAGCGTATGTTTATCTCCGCGGCATTGGTAGTTACTTGCGGATAGATCAAACAACACACAGTTGAGACGAATATATTCCAATAAAAGAGCTCAAACTCACTGTTTTGTAGCTCCATTTTATCAGCTCTTAGCCACTGATCAAACAGACCTATTTGGGCACGACGCCATTTATCAAACATATCGCACCTACTGCTACCCTTGAGAACTTTTTGCTGAGTCTATAGGCGTTTTAAAGATAAGAATATAGAATAATATGCTATTGAGCAATTGTGGTCATTGAGTAGGCGTTATGAAATATTTAGCAAACTGAGAAGAAAAATAATACTTCCGTCTCTGTAGATGCATCAAGTTTTCGACGTAACAAACTTTGGTTCCATTTCAAAACATGATTAGAACTGTCGGATTTAAGGATGATGTTTGTAAATTGGCTGCAGAAAGCACCGAAGAGGGAATACGTTATCATTCTATTGAAAAAACTGACTACCCATTATTCGATCAGTGAAAGAACTTGCGTCATATTGTTAAGATTTTGCCTATCTTCTAAATGCTTGTCGATCAGACGTACGAAAACGAGAAAAAGTTTTACATCGAACCAAATTTAACCGACATGAGATGTTGTTGTTGTTTGAAGTGTAATGGGAGGCGGTCAGTTCAGAAGTTATGATGTATTTAAATTCTAATTATTTTCTATTTTACAATTCAAACAGGGTAAACACTAGCGAACAGAACATGAATGTTCTCCAGATTACCTTGTAAAGCGTTCATACAAACTTTGCACATGCGTTGCGTATATAAATTTCTACTTATTTTAGGAAATATGTTTTTCATACTTTTTACAGTTTTCTTGAGCTTTTTGTTCATGGAAATGTTGTTTTATTTACATAAAACAGCTAAATTATTTCTTTTCGCAGCTTTGCTTTTTACGCTAACAGGTGCTCATTCATATCATGAAGCCAGTTTTAAAATATTTTGTAGTCAGTACTTAAGTGCAGTCAGTATATAAATAAGCAAAAATATAAGCAAAATCATAATGTTAGATTTACCGAATGAGAAAAAATATAAAGTTATTTTTTCGTAAGTGAGTTTTACACTGACAAAGCCATATGTAAGCATTGTCCATTGTATTTAGTAGAATGCGCTTATTTGGTGTCCTTAGGCTTCAGTCTATACAGCCAAATAATATATTGATAAGCGTGGTGCTTGATCATTTGAAACACTATAAGACTTCATTTTGCAGGTAATGTGTGCTTTATAGGAGGCTTTTGAAGAGGCAGTAAAGCCAAATTAAAGCGAAATTATCTCAAGAAACGACCTTGTTACAGATATTTTTCATGTGTTTTGTATAACGGGCAAATATAAATATGCAACGTCTAATATTGCAAACATACGAAACCAACGTATACACTTGTAAGACATTTATTCAAGTGTTTCAAGTTTATAAAACGTCGAACCAAAGCGTCAAACCTTAGTTTTCATAACTAACAAAAGATGAATGCTTCATTTTTATTGTTAGGCGGACGAGTTCAAATTAGGAAAACCAAATAATACCTATATAACCAAAACTGTTAGCGTTTGACTGTTTAGTATGCCACCCGAAATGTTATTCATGTTATTCGATGAAGGACCCTTAACAACTGTCAGGCTGGTATAAAAGTTAAATTTACATGTTTCACTGATGTTTGATTGGTAGTTTAGTTTCACTGATGTTTGTCGGTAACATATATTTCCTATTTTCTGGCTGACAGTTACTCAAAACTCTCAGTGTTTCATATACTAAACGCTCTTTTGTGCAAGTACCCACAAGCTGTCGCAGTCTGCTGTTTTCGTTAAAATTTCCGGCAAACTTAAACATATCAGTCAGCCTGATAAACTGCTCAAAGCATCTTAATAAACACCTACTACAGCAAAGCGAAAAGGCAAAATACTTGGACACGACGTTGCTTGTTGTCACAACAATCAACATGTTCAAGTACTTCATCTTGTTCTGTGTTTTGAGATTAATAAGTCACTCTACCTATTTATTTTATTCTTACGTAAGAGCCCTCTTCTGACGGTGGCATCATCAAAACATTTCAAATTTCTTTCAAATGAAGACACCGCAACTCCTATTTGTTTTCAGCTACTTTTAAGCTTGTGTTAGATCTAAATAATATAGTTAGACTTTCCTACTGTGTGTAACGAGAGAATATGCCGAGAAAGACAAGTTCCCTACGGCTACAGTTTTGGTTGTACTATTGTATCCTTACGACCGTAAAAGGAAGACACTGAATTTGCTTTAAAGATGTCTGTTAACACTAAAAAAGCGCTCTTAGCATATATATAAAAAGGAAACGTAACTTTCCGATCATGCGATGGGCCGAAAGTAGCTGCTTCTTTCCGCTACGCATGTTTAATTGCAGTACTGTCTTATAATTAGATTCCGTAAAAGATAACTTCCTTTAAACACAATTGCTTCCTGTTCGACTTGACAGGTTGTTTGGCCCGCCAGGACAAAGCAGTTGAATTATAGCCATTCATCGTTCCATGCATTTGTCTTAAGAAAGAACTTTCCAAACCAGCTGCCCAAAGCGTTCGTGATTGTTCATTCACTTCGGGAATAATGTCTGTTTACACGATAAAAGAAATATCAACAACTTATTCTACTGAACGGATCGGTTTGCTATAAATACGTATGTCACAGGGACAGAGTAAGACAAGACGGGCCGGGTGAGTTGAGTGCATCCAAACTTGAGTCGAACTTTGTACAGACGACTTGAAAGTATTCGATACTTGGTTACATATGGCCCATAAGAAAAGAAGTCTAGTGGTTTTCTTTGTAGTGATAGCGGTATGCCTCTTACACGAGGTCGATGCACAAGTGTCAGGAGAAACGAGTTATGGCAGGAAAAGGGAAAAATTTCTCAGAGTAAGTATACGAAAGTTAAACATATTTGCCGTCAAAAGGCTTGTTTTACTTGCACATGCCGTTTCAAAAACAATGGTTTAGTTCTCTATCCCGAGTTTTTTCAAAAGAGTTCTGATATAAGTTTTCGAACAGTTATTTAAAAAGTTGAGTAGGGGGTGTGGGCTCGGTTCTCTTTGTTATCATGTTATATCCTACACATTTCTACAAAAACGACGACTTAATTTAAAATTTTTACTCTAACCTTCCCGTTCTACCATTTGGCACTTTCTGAAGCAGTTTACAAAGATTTAATCAAAGTAATTTCTGCAAGTTATACATTTTAATTCAAGACGTTATCCTACAACCCAGAGACTCTCAAAATGTGTCTAGGTCGCTTTAGAAGCCAAAAGTTGTAAACGATTGTATGACTTTGCACTCTACTAAGCTTGAAAATATAACTCAACTTGAAATTTAGTGTTTTCGATATTCTTTTCTAGAAACTTGTTTGCATTTGTGACGTATGTTGAATCAAATTTGTTCGCGACTCTCTTCAATAATAAAAAATTGTGCCTGGACAGCCATTTATAATTAATTTTTTTTTCTGCCTTACATTGATGCGAACATCAGTTTGTACAACGGCCGTCTTTTTAAAACATAACAACTGATAGAGGCATCAAAGAGACGCACGCAGTCGGTTTAAATCGTTTCTTTAATTAAGCCTGCATGGGTGTGCAAAACTATTTCAGTAACATTACCAAAATTATCTACAGTAAAGATTAAAATTAAAGAAATTAATTAAACATTTCAGGAAATGAAAGCAGTCGCAGTCAACAGGTCATTGCGAAACAAAGACAGATGTGTACAACTTAATTAAACAAAAATACAGAATTGAAGCTCATCCGAGGATTAACTATAGGCTGCACAAAACAAAAACTGAAAACAAACGGAATCATTATTGGTTCTGTTGTTTTAGGAACTTGAATGCGCATTTTCAACTCTCTCATTGAGTCTATCCTTGTGGCTTTGAGGAAAACCGCAAAACTCATTACACTGAGCAGCGCGCGCTCGCGTATACAACAAAAGTGTACCATTTAGCATTAAAGGCTTAAACCTGGTTGTTTAACATTGTCAGGTAATTGAAACGTGTTCCAGCAAAATAATTTGAAATAGCAAACAAAAGCCGTTGTCTGACTAAATGATCATTTCTAGATTAACGATCATTGTAACATTTAAACACGTATGCGATAGAGGAAAGGCTTCTGCATTGGTGGGAAAACTGATGATAAATAACAAATCCATAGAAACATTTCAACGCAGAAATTTGCGTTCTAATAATGTATTATCACTAAGTTACGAGAAACACTTTTTGAATATCTGTATATAGTCGCTCGTGACACTAGAACTATGTATTGTGTCTGAAGTTAAAACTTCTTCAAGAGCGTTCACCACCCTACAAAACTCATAGACAAAAACCTGTAACCCTTAACATTGTTTTTGACACTATACTATGTTGATGTGTCTATTGGTATTAAAAGACATAGCATATGGTTCCCCTGTAAGTACAGCAAAGGATTTTACTACAATCCTCACAGGAACATTTAAGACCTAGTGTAAGAACACACTGCAGTAGGAGTCAAGACTTTCAGTTTTCACATAAATCGGTTTTAGCTCTTTTCGAAATACCAAACAATCCATATGTGACTCTTCCGCATTTGGTGTATATATAAATCATAACTTGCATTTGTTACGAACCATACTTGATAAGATATTATGCATACGATTTCAGTTGCTTCCGCCATCCTGGTTTATATACACAGCTTTGCAATACACTTCTCTATAGAAAATGTGTGCACTTTGAGTATGCTTCCCAGGATTATTGTTAGCAGCTGGTCAGTTCTAGAGCTTTTTTGTTTTTGTTTTAGTTCACGAGACTATACATCACTACATTGAAAACCTTAAAATGTCGTTTCTATTTTCTTTAAGGATCCAAAGTTCGGAGACGGCAATAACCATGGTAATCCCAGATCATTCCTCGGAAACAGAAACGATCAACGTGGCTTAGACGGCTGGCCGTTGGATAACAATTGACCTCAGATAAACAATTTGGAAAAGAGTCCATAAAGACTGAATTAGCTATATTTTCGTAGAAAGTTGTAACAACTAATTTAAAAGAAAAAAAAAACATTTTAAAGATAAAAAACAAGATGTCTACCATAAAATATCTTTTTTAAATCTGATTAGACCGTATACCGTATATATCAAAGAACGTAAATAAATGTTGAGTCGTGTGGAATCCTGACTGACCAATACTTTATGACCGGACCTTACAATAGTTAGACTGATACACGTCTGTCGCCGAAATCGTTGGAGCTGCCTTTATTGGGATCCCCTAATAATCAAAATTAAAACACTTATCGAGCGATAAGTGACCGTTACATTGTACACACATGTCAAACACCCTCTCTTCCTATATAAATACAGCAGTATTTCAATGAACAGGCAATAGTGTTTTCTGAGAAAACCTTGAAGGCAATAAATTGTCCGGAGAGCGAGCGAGCGAGCGAGAAAGAGAGAGAGAGAGAGAGAGAGAGAGAGAGAGAGAGAGAGAGAGAAGCCAGTGTCTGCAAACACTTTAGATCTTTTAGCCTTGCTTGTAAACCCTGACAATCCATAATTATTATAGCACTTTGCGGCGAGGCTTGCGACCAACAGAACGCGCAAAACCTCACTGACAGTAGTGCCCCCATCCCCCCCTCCCGCCTAGGGACTGTGTGTATGACTCAACTGATTGTCACGTGGAGAGCTGGATGAGCGGATTATCAGTTTATTTTCGGGAGCTTCTCTCTATTATGTATGTTATATTTGATAAATTATTTTATCTGTTTAATATAAATTAACTAAATCCTAACATGATCTGAGTGCGAAGTTAAAGTTTTTGAGTATAACAAGTGTGGTAGCTATCGGGACTTGGTCTGCCTTTTGAACAAAAGCTATATTAGGCTCGTAGGCTAAAAACAGCCAAAATCACCCCCTGTTTTATACCAATCGGATAACTTCTAAACACTAACAATACAGTTTCAGCTGCCAGAACAATTTGTTTTCTTCTGCATTCGTTTTATCAGCTGAATAAGTATAGTCACTGAGCAAAGCATTTGATACAGTTGATCACAAAATTCTTTTAAAAGAAAAATTCTTTTAAGAAAACTCGAACATTACGGTATACGAGGTATAGCTAATAAGTGTTTCAAACCTTATTGGACCAATCGAAAACAATTGGTCACAATTGGTATTAATAACAACATCGGAACAAAAGTCGGCGACTTGTGGGGTTCCCCAGAGATCAGTGCTTGGACCTCTTCTCTTTCTATTATGCATCAATGACTTAAACAAAGCATCCTCAGTTCTAGATCTGCACCTCTTTGCTGATGATTCAAACTTATTTTATTCCCATAAGAATTTACTTTCACTTGAATTAACAGTTAACAATGAACTTTATAAAGTGCATGAATGGCTTTGTGCTAACAGATTATCATTTAACACAGATAAAAGCAAGTTTGTCTTGTTCCACACTGCACAAAAACAGTTAACAAATAACATTTCTCTGCAAATAAATGATAAACA
>JAOBYE010726098.1:0-10230 GCA_025403585.1 Parazoanthus swiftii | reverse complement strand
GCACTTTCTGCCCCCCCCCCCCCCCCCATGTCAAATAGGGTTAAGCCAAGGTATGCGGTTATGATTGACGATGGCACAACCGGATCAACTTTAAAGGTGTTCAAATTTCGTGTCAATTCAAGGGGGAAATTGTCATCCAGCAAGAGTATCGTGTCTGTTCACCAGAAACTAGGAAAGGTAACATTGTTCCCGATAATGGTGAAGTGTAACTGGAAATGAACTATTAGCAACTAGAGTCGGATAGGTTGAGACTGTAACTTATTCCAGAAAGTGCAGAGCGAGACCATGCAGAGCTTTGTTGGTTGTCAGAAGAACTTTTGAGAGTGTGTTTTCGTATTTGGAAGCTGCAGAAATGTTGTGATACATCCGACCTAACATTTCGTAATGTTTATCATTGTTTCTCCATGTTTATCGTCAGGTTAGACCCGGCCTGAGTTCGTTCGCCGATGACCAGTCAGGTGTAGAAAACTACCTCAAGAAATTGATTGACGGAGCTAAGGATGTGGTACCTAGTGACGTACAGCCAACTACGCCTGTCATTCTAATGGCTACCGCTGGCCTGCGCCTTCTGACAAAACAACAACAAAAGAATATCATTTCAGAAGTGAGGAGAGTTTTCAACGACAAAAAGGTGTGTCCATTCCAGTTTAAGGACGAAAACGCTCAAGTCATCACTGGGACAAATGAGGCGGTTTATGACTGGATCACGGTCAATTTCCTTAAGGGGGTATTTTCCCAGAAAGGAAGAAAAGTAAGTGAAATTGAGGGGAGGGAGGGAGGCTGAAAAAGAGGGGAAGGACAATTTCAAAAAGGAGTGTAACATTTTTAATTTTTACCAATCTTGCTAAGTTATCATAAAATATGAACTATGATAGTTGGTTCAATAAGCAATTTGTTTTAGTTAAAAACAGGCCGTTTTGCGGATAGGAAAAACAAGTTTGCAAAATAATTTGCAAAGTCGACTTCTGTGTATGAGTTTCCGGAGACACGAATTTACTCAGTTTTGGGAGATTTTTGGTGACGGGCAAAACACCAAAATTCGTCTGTAAAAATGGTAGGTGTGCGAATCCCCAACTTTCCATCTGAACCTTCAGATTCTTGGGTCCCTTTTGAAATTAAAAGATTCGACCTCTTGATCTTGAGGTATTGTCGTATTTGGGTCCAGTAAATGACCGTACCAAAAAAGATTGCGTCTCGTAGGCCTTTACTAAAAATTCTTAGCACATGAAAATCGTATTTAAAATTGTAAAAATGTACAGAAAAAGTATAAAAACTTTAAAAAATATACAAAATATTGTTATACTGTGCAGGGATGATTACCGCAAAAGTATATGGATTTCCAATTGCCCACTTGACTAGTCAGGCTTGCAAGGTATTATGGTAAAATGTACATTCACCTACTTTTTCGTTACAGTCGTTTATTTGCCATCGAATAGCCAATCAGAGCGCGCGTTTAAGTGCCGAAACTATAAGTCGGAGAAGGTACATAAGAAGTCCTTGTCACCACACTGGATTGAAAGAAACATTCGAGCTACGTTTAATGTTTCATTCTTGCAGTCTTCTTACTTCGTGTGCTGTTCAATTCAGTTAATTTAAATAACAGGGCCCGACCATGAAGCTGGCTTGTCGCGTGCATGACCTTACTATTAGCGAAAATCACTCGGAACTTGTACACCTACTTCAAAACAGGTTGACTTAAGATCTGAAAAGCGCAGTACTCAAAATCGCTTAGTTTTGGGCTTTTTCGGTTTTATTTGGTGTATTCAGTCAATAGATGGCACAGTGGGAAAATACCGGATTCCAAATATTTATTTCGTGTGTGTTTTTACCCTCTGCAGATGTCAAAGTTTTTTTTAAATAGCTGCATATAAGCGAATCCTTAAAGAATACTACTTATTCAACATGAAGACCTATGAACTATTTTCTACTTTTGCAAGCCAAACGGGCCTCTGGCTTCGGTATTTCAGTTAATACTTTCTGTAAAATTAATAAAGACGCTGTGTTTGGAAAGTTCCGGATATTCGTCTCTTAGATGTTCAGGGATTGGCTCAGCTGAAAGGGAACTGCCAGATATTCCCTACACATCTTAGTGCCCAGAGGAACCTTCCTAATATAATCTTCATTCGAATTTATTTTTGTTTCTAGGTTGGTGGAAAGAAAATACATGTAATTGGAGTCCCGGATGTCAAGAAATGTTCCAGACTCGTTGACTACCTGTTCTTCTGCCGTAAATCAACCAGGAGATGCCCGTTTAGAAGACAACCTCCCCTGCGATACCGACGTGAAAAGTTCTACGCATTTGCCGCATTCCACGTTATCCTGAAACGCGTCGGCGCACTTTGCGGTTCCTGCGGCGATTCTCCCATAAAAGTCCGTGCAATGGGTTGCGCTGCCAAGAACTTCTGTAACAAAAAGTACGACGAAGTCAAATCTGACCCGTACGCCAAGTTCACTTGTCTGTGGTCCGTGTACATTCATGAGCTCTTCAAAAAAGGTTACCGCGTTAAGGAAAACTACGAGGTGACAATTTTGAAGGAGCTGAATGGCTTCGAGCTGAACTGGATCCTGGGGTCGCTTTTGTACAATATGAAACTCGTGTAAAGCAGACCGCTGGCCTTAGTCTTAATGACTGGCAAACTCTTGCTCAGTGTTGTTGTTTTTGTCCTTTCGTAGCATTGTAAGAGGATTATTTTGCGAATGGTGAAACTTCAAGCAAATGTATTCGCATCGAATAATATTGTTCAGTTGTTCAGTCAATAAAACGATTGACAGAAATCTGGAGGTCGAGTGGTGTAATTCCTGGATTTGGTGGTGGTTTTAATTGGGGATATGGTATATCAATGTTTATTTGGTAGGGGAGGGAGCGGTGGGGGAGAGTCAAGCACATCTTAATGAGGAAGTTTTCCGTCTGTTATTACTGACAATCTTGATGAACTGTTGTCGAGAAGCTGATCGAATTAAACTTCTCTAATTTTGGTTTTTCGACTTACGGCAATTTTTCTCGAAATGAAAACAAAATGATTGGAAATGTAAGCTGGTCCAAACCCCAGCTTAAGCATTGATGGATTGTAAACTAAGGCAGTTAAGCTTTCAGAAACGTTGTAACAGTTGTCGTGTCTCTTCACATTATTGTGATGAAGGTGATGAAGATGATAATAACAATATACGTGATAATAATAGAAATAATATTAATAATAAATATTATTTATTAAATTCGTTTGACGGTAGTGTTCCCTTCTGTACATAAATCCAAAAAAGGTGACTAAAACTATGTAAAAAAAGAACTGTTCTAAAACTAAAAATCAACTTGTTGGCAAGTTCAAAACACCACACACGAAACACCTACAATCGCCGAACCAAGATATTACGTACATTTTTTACAAACACTCGATTTCTTTGAAATTGCTCATAACACAGTTTGGTTTTAACTCGATATGTTTCGAAACAACACTTTCGGTAGAACCCGAGTTTACAATGCGTCCTGTTTCACAATATAACTAAACACATTAGAAAGAAAAAAAATTGAGAACATTCCAGGACTGTTTGCGACGCTATGCCTGCAACTTTTCATTACCTCGTGCGAAAAAGTAAATACATTTCAGTTTTAAACTTAAGTTTGCACTTTCTTAGTTCGTAATTTTTTTGAACGCCATATGGCAAGCGTTTTCCTCGTCAAATCAAAAGGAAAAAAAACAGGCGTCGTTGATTTTGCGCAGAAACCAATTTATTTCAGATAACTTTGGCAGTCAATTTTAAATGATTTTTAAGCGAAAGAAGTGTCCTTTTTGTTATGATAACACGAACACAGACTGACTTTATACACAATTTCAGGAAGTTATTTACCCTTTGCTCTACATACGCCTTTCATGTGCATGGTGCTTTGAGATAGTTTATACAGTAGTTTCAGTTAACCTGTGAAATAGATGCAAGCACAATCATACTCTTATACAAGCTGCTTTCTAAACCTTTTTTTTCCATTCCAGTCATTCTATTTGACTGCGACTGTTAGAGACTGTACTTCATCAAATCATCTGTGTATGTTTTTACTGCTTGTGTGTAAGTTCTCAAACCTAGTTAAAGGAACCATCCGAGGAACAGCAAATTCTGTATTATTATTCGGATTATCTTTCTCTAAAATACAAACCCACAATTTGGAATCCGGGACTGCACGCCACCCGTTCCTTAACAAACCACTCCCTCCCTCTCAAAAATTGGTAATACACCATCCTCATTCAAGGGTCTAAAAGAGACAAAATAATGTTGTTGCATGGGCCAAGTTTATGGCCAAATTTTGTCTCAATAGTTCAATCAAACTTAAGTGAATCGTTTCTTAGAGACGTGTAACGGGCACAAATTGGCATTAGTACAAATGGCATATTCAAGCGCGAATACACTTTTCGATCATTGGAGGAGGGGAAAGCGGATATTTTTCTAAGAATGTAGTCTAGGTAACTATTTTTAAAATACATCCTCGGGACATCAAGGTTATAATTCAACAGAATAGGAGGATTCCCCCACAGAAGTCACGCTGTTGTCGGCTTTTGATTTGTTGCGTCCATTCGTTGTCCACGCGACGAGCACAATGCTGCGCGGACGTAGCCTCTCAACAGGTCGACTGAGCATGCGCAAAGTCTGTCGCAGAATCTTATTGTTTGTACGGATATAGATGAAGGGAATGGCAGCGAATATTGTATAGGTGATTGTCTTGTATACCTCGTAGAAGCAGTCTATGGCGCCGTGTTCACCACCAATTGTTAGCAACAAAATCCGCGCCAAACCATACGGCAACCACAATGTTGCATACGCAGCGAAGACGTAAACCGCCATCTTGACAAGTCGCATCTCCCGTAGTACTTTGCTGTGTCCCAGGGTACTTTTAACCGCATCGAAATGCTCCCTCAAAGCGTTCCATACCTTCAAAAGTGTGTACACAATGATGCAATTGCAGGCAAGGATCCAAATTGCAACATCAAGAACCACCAGTACATTCGATATTTTCTCATTTAATGTCTCCTGTTGTTTATCGAAGTCTGGATGGTGTTTGCAGTAGGCTTGTGGCCACAGAGCCTTCTGGATGTATCCATAACAAACGCACGTCGAACTCGCAAAGGCTGTCAGCCAACTCCCGATGACAAACTTCTTAGTAAATTCTGCAGTAAGAATCTTTGGTTTTCTCAACCTGGTGAACATTTCGTATCGGTCGACACAGATCCCAGTCAAAGTTAAAAGCCCCACTTTAACGAAGACATAGGATGAAAGAGGCCTGATAGCACACAACAAGTTTCCTAGCCTCAACGGCAGCAAAGCCTTTGGCACTAGCTCCGCTAGAATAAGATGCAGCGGTAAGCTCGTGCACAACGCTAGAAGGTTATTCAAGGCCATTTGGAAGAGTAACACGAGATTTGGTTTCTTCTTTGCACGGCGTTCACGCCGAACATACGCCATGACGATTGCATTACCCAATACACCGATGACAAAGATGAACATCGTTAAAGAAATCGTCACGGCACTCTGTGGACAATGCGTCAAGACAGTGACTACGGTTTCGTTTGTTTCGTTACTCATTGTCATGCCTGCAATAAAGAAAGTATTTTGTTTTTTAAAAAATAGTCCAGGTTAAGCATTTATAGCGTTTCAAAATTGAAAGAAAAACAGATAAATTTCAGAACACTCACGCTGTGTAACTTCGTATGTTTACCGAAAATATTTCCTTTCAGTATGTAAACATATTGTAAGAGTCACATTTTACTTACCAAATCCTCGATTCTTTGCTGCAATCGCAATTATTCACGATTATTAGTGGTGTTCCCCCCTTCTTAACCAAACGTTCTCGCACAAGATCATTAGTGATCGCTCGTTTAGTTTCGCTGATGTACAATTATCTCTTGCAAATCTGGACTTTTCCAACGGCTAAATAAATAAACTTTTTTGCTGTATGTTTTTTCTTCTTCAGAGGTCGAGGTATCTACTGAACGCCCTTCTGAACCAGACTTCAGAAGTCAGCGTATATACACAATACCAGAATTGCGCAAAAACCTGTTTGATATACGTCCATATACGTATACAATGAATTTCTAACTGCAGAGATAAGCTCTAAAAGTTCTCGTGCTGGGTTACTTTCGCATTGTTTCATAACAACTCAGCAGGAGTCTTCTGGTCCAAGCTATTGAGCTAAGAGAGCAAGTTCAATACACAGTGAAAATCCTTGGAGCAAAGAGAGCTGCTCGTATATATTTTATACTATAAAGCAGAACTCCGTTTAGACCTGTCTGAACTTCTTGTCAGGTTAAGTCTATATTTGATCAAAAATATGGCTCAAGCTCCTCTATCGCCGGTGTGGCATGGCCAGTGTCACCGCATGACCTTTTGGAATAGTTCCAAACCAAGACTGTACATTATCACTTTCGGTTTGGCACATAAACCTTATTGTGTAATCAATGAGCTTCCGTCTTCGTTGGTGATCAATGAAGACTTGACTGGACGAGTTTTTGTACAACTGTTTTATACTCATCTCTACAAGAAAAAAAAATCAACTTCAAAACAACAAATCATCTTTATCATCAAACTCGTACTTTGGCCTTTGGTCAAATTCAGGATAAATGGTTCGAGTTGGTTCGGATACAAGCAAATATTTTTGACAATTCAGGTTCGTCTGAGCAATTGTCATTGCTGTAGTATAGACCTTTCTGACGTTTTATGATTGAGTTGAAAACATGATGTTATCGCTTAGTAAATGGCAGATATGGAAAGTTCAGGTCAAAGGTAGTACATACCAACAACATTTTGGGGCTTAGTATTGAAAACTGTTGCACTGGTGAGGTTTTTGAAAACAAACAATACCCCGAAATTTTTAAGAATGTATGAGAGTTTGCATGGGAACGAGGCTGGTAGTGCATCAATGGCCCGCCCAATGTATAATTCCCATACTTTCTCTGATACATTTTCTGCTTTTAAAAACTTTACCAGTGCCACATTTTGCAGCATTAAATCACCAAATTTTCGGTACTTACTAATTCTGACCACCTGCTCTTTTCACTTCTGGCATTTACAAAGTGCTAACGCCATGTTTTCAAAAGCGTGATAAACTATGAAGGTCTATTACTAATACTACTGAAACTGCTACTGCTGCTACTACTACTACTGCTATTACTATACTACTGCTACTACTGCTATTAGTACTACTACTACTGCTATTACTACTGCTACTGCTACTACTACTGCTCCTGTTACTGCTACTACTACTTCTAAAAATAATAATTATTATTATAATAATAACAATAATAATAACAATAAAGAAAGAAATAGTAACAACAATAATAACAGTATCAATAACATAAACAATGAATTGATTTATGGGCTTCTTGAAAATATTTCATTTACATCAGTGAAAATCCAACGAAATATATGACCATGTAATACAGTACAATACAAATACAATTTGTAATAATATAAATCAGAATTATAAGATTAATGTAAAATTTATATAGCGCTTACAACATACACAGGTTAAAATGTTCCGTGAAAACACAACTTTTCAAGTTATCTTTTACTTAATAATAAACTTGTAAATATTTTAATATTTTGATAGATGTGTAGTTTTAACATATCAAACTTTATATAAAGCATTTTTAGTAACCGTTGTTTAGAGCGCTGTACAAATTCTTCTTGTTCTTGTCTATAGAGTAAAAGCTATAGCTTAGCGATTTTGTATCTGAGTGAAGGAAATTACCATTTATTTGTTTTAAAATTGAATTTTACAAACATTATCCATCTTACGTTGCTCTGAACGTGGAACATAGGTTGGATAAGTTGGTTCGTTATGGGTTAACCAAAATTTGTACAATAACCGGCGCCTCTCTGGATTCTTCGGCATCTTCCATTACTTGGGGAGTGGGCTCAGGTTTACCGATGATGACCCTCACCCCCTACCCAACGACAACCCCCCCCCGGTCCTGATAGCATTGACTGCCAGAATCTACAACTTGCTTGTTATCAGTAGCTTATTCAAAATATTCAGTGACACATTAATACTCAAAATAAACGTGTCTTAGCCTAAAAAATCGGCATTCAGTGCGTACAAGATTAACAGAACTGCAACGTTAATTTTCAGTTGTACTTTCGAAATCTGTTGTAGCTTAGGTACTTCAACGGCTGGATAGCACATCAGTTGTGGTTCGTGGCACACCAGAGTTAAACAACTCGCGTTGTTGTAGGTCTTCAGATGGACTGACTACAGCAAAGGGGATATTTCTTTTTAAAGCCTTATCAGTTGAAAAAGCGCCTCAAGTCAATGGACCTGTTACCACAAGTTGTTTGTTTTCTAAATTAAGGCTTTTTAAAGAAAGGGCAATGCTGCTTCTGCATAATCTGGCGCCGGTGTGATTATATCGGACAGCTGGTGCGCATGCACCACGCAAATGCCAGAAATATAAACTAGACGGAAAGACTTTTGGTTATAAATTTTCGAGCACCATGTTTAACAAATCCAACTTTACGATTACTGAATCTGTGGCGAGTTGTCCACTTGACGCTGTTGCACTTTCCTTGGCACTTTCTATTCTTTCAAGTGGAGTTTTGGCAAATGCAATCGTCATTTCATCCATTCGACGTGAACGCCGCTCCAAGAAAACGGCAAGTCTTTTGCTTCTTTTTCATATGTCTTTGAACAACCTCCTAGCTTTGTCGACCAGCCTGCCACTTCATGTAATTCTAAACGAACTCGTACCACGTGACTTAATGCCACTACAACTTGGAAACTTACTCTGCGCACTCAGACCGATATCGCAGTTTATATTTTTAAAAGTCGGACTCTTGACTCTAACTGGTGTTTGTATTGATCGGTACGAGATTTTCACCAGGATGTCCGAACCAAAGATCTTGACAAAGCAAAGAGCCAGAAAATTCGTGGTCGCAAGTTGGCTGATTGCTACCACGAGCTCACTAATGGCCAGTTATGGTTTTATCCAGAATGCACTGCAGGATGCAGTCTACTGTGAAATGAGTCCCCATTTTCTCAGAGGCCTGGAATCTGAACATAAAGGCGTGTCCAACATCTGGGTTGTTACTGACGTATCGGTTTGGATAACGGCTTGTAACATCATCGACGTTTACACGCTTTGGGCGGTTGGCAAGGTACTCTTGCGCCATATAGAAGCTGTACGTAATACACTGGGGGCTCAGGAAACTCTGCAGGAGATAAAGGTCGTTAAGTTAGCGGTGTACGTGTGGATCGCTTATGCCGTCGTTTGGATGCCCTACGGCGTTGCCAGGAGTGTGTTTTTATCGCAAGAGAAAACAACCATCACTATCAACTGCCTTTATACGATCACCCAGACTGTCGCTTACGCCATTTTTGCCATCATCCCATTCATATATGTTGGCACAAACAGACGGATGTTAAGGGACACGATTCGAAGGGTGAGTCAAACAGCCAGGGCCACTTTCAATAGAAAACGCAGGCTGGTTATAACATCTCCCCAAGAAATGGCTGATATCGAGTTAACGTCCGTCACTGCTGAAACTAATGTATCGTCCCAAATATGAGTGAACCTAATCAACACAGCCGGGCATGAAAGTACTGAATTGCTAAAAATAAGGAGCCGGAATAAAAAAAGCCGGGAAGAAGACGTAAATCTTTTCCATGTCTTTTGAGAATTCCCTTCCATTAAATTGCCTAGCTTCTCATAAGAACGAATGACTGTCGTCGTTAAATGTATAATAGATTTGGTTGTGACTGACGTCGAATATCATGTGATTAATATACCTTTTGCATCATAATTACTATTACTACTACTATTACTAGAAGTTGGCAATGCTAATGGAAGTGCTGCCATTTCGCTATAAAGGTCACAAAATTAACAAGTAGATGTTTTCATCAGTATTTTGCGGAAAACAGGTCATTCCACCCGGTACAGTTGCTTCAAATTTTAGCAAAGTTCAAAGGCTGACTCGGCTCAGTGCATTTGTTTCAGTCAAAAAAAAAAAAAAACTGGGAAGAATTTGATTAATGTTACATGACCTACCGTGAAAAAAGCCAAAGCCAAAAAGAAAGCAAAATGACCGACAAATAAAAATCCTTCTCACTAGTACTCCATTTTACCCAAAAGTCTGTGCATGAGTGCGTGTAACAGGAACTATTATCATTACTACTATTACTATTATCCTTATTCAGATTATCATCATTATTGTCTTATTAACCCTATTCAAACTGGCGGGGGGGGGGGGGGGTTT
>JAOBYE010726087.1:0-10230 GCA_025403585.1 Parazoanthus swiftii | reverse complement strand
CCCCTTTTGGTACACATTCAAACAAAAAACACTACCACCTTCAAGTCCTTATCTAATGGCCTATAAAATAGTATGACGAACACATAGCTCACCCTAACTTATTCAATCCTACAACAGATGCACATCACCTTACCCTAAAAACCCACACGCCCGCCTGGCGCATCTCAATTATCCCTGCGAAACATTCACTTCTACCACTCACACACGAAAGACCTTTTAGCGTACAAAGAAAGATGTAAAAGAAATATGTGGCTTACCAAGACACCCATCCGACGCAAGATGTATTTTTTCTAATGTACCCAAGCCCCCACAATATGATCTTCTTTCCTTATCCCCAGAACTCATACAAACTCACGCAGTTTAACACACCCAATACTTCATACACTACAAAATTAAACATCAACCCCGACAAGCACACACACATTCAACTTTATACATGAAGTCAGTGGCGTAGCCAGGATCTGAAAATTTTGTAGGCCCATGAGCGGCGTAGGCGCGAGCGTTTTTTGAAAACTGCTTTTCTGAAATCGCTAGAAATGCACTAAAATCATAAAACCTAGCACAGATATTCCTCCCGTGCCAATGCTAGAAACCGTCTTCCCTGGAAGAAAAAAAAAGTTTTTTAGCATTTTTTGAAATTGTGAATCTGAGTAGTCTAGAACCCTTGGATCCGTCACTGCCGACCTAGGGTTTTTTTCAAATGTTCAGGGGCCCGGGAAATCGTATTTCTAGAAGGCTGAGAATAAATTGTTGCATTTGATAATCATTTGAAAATAAACGGACTTCCTTCATTTGAGGCTTGACGTGTTCTCGACCTAGCATTGGCTTACAATTTTAGTGTTATCTTATACATGCTGAGCTAGTACTCCTCATTAATACTGACAGAAATGCCATTAGGCCAATATCGAAAGAAAAGGAAACTGTCTATCGACAGACAAGCTCAGTCTTCTCTCCAATCGTTTGTAACATCAACATCAGGGGTTTAGGGCGAATTCTATCATCCACAACGAGTATTAACCACGCAGCATTCGTTGCAAAATAACAATTATAACTGGTACTTTTAAAAATCTGTTCCCTTTCTTCTTTTTATTCAATATAAATAAAATGTTTTTTCAAATCTTTTTTTCCCCAGTCAAAATAATTTGAAGGCCCGGGCCTGCAGGCCTACGGGCTGGCTACGCCACTGGAAGTTAAAGAATTAAGCACAGATATTTTCAACTCAACACCAGCCTCTATAAACGCACATCGTGTCAAAAACCATCACATATCAAGCGGCTTCGTTAGTCAGGTTCGCCACAGCGGATACGCAAAACGCACACACTGAGCTTATCGCACCGGAAATCACACAGCCTCAACACAATCAGATGTAGAACTATTATAGATAGATCCGACAGATTGTGGTCCAATTAATTGCATTTAACAATACAAAACAATCGCATGGCAGTTAGATTTTGTAAAGTACAAAAAACGAGAAATCAATGCATTTTTTCAATTTCAGTCCCGGGGGTGGCGACATCTGATCACAAATCCATCTTAAATGGTGGGGCATTTGATCGGCAATCATGTCACGGGGTGGGGAATTTGACCATAAAAATTTCAAAAGTTCAAATGCCCGGGGGGGGGATGTTTAAGCTTCGATTTGATTGATGCATTATTGCAATCAATTTAACACGCAATGACTGACATTACACCCTTTTTTTGGCGATTTTGGCCTCAAATTGTCTTAAATTGTTATTTCTATATGTAGTTTAAATAGAATAAAAACTAAGTGTAAGGTATTGCAATACATGTACTGGAAAACGAATTGCTTGGCGGGTGTAGTTTTTGATCAAGTTTATCATGTATTCGCCGAGTCATTTTCCCCGAGGCGACTTCAAGTGGTATCCCAGAAAAAAAAACTATCGAGCCCGAGCCTCAGCTTGTTCTAAAATTATTTTTAAATTTTGGCCAATCTGAGCCTCGTTCTTAAAGTCTTAATAAAGCGTGTACACTAGCACAAACAAGATGGAAGCGGAAATTGGCATCTGCACTAAATACTTTTGCTCTGTCGGTCCTGACGCTGTTAATCTAAAGTCAGTTAAGACATATTCCATGCAACGATTTCCTTGTGTTACACGATGTATTTACATGCAACGAACATTAGCTGTAACACCTACACTTAGCTAGTTGGTTTGCAGTAAAGAAACAAATAACAGTGAAGAAATGAATATTTCCATGAATTTGCACTGCATCCCAAAAAAGTTCTTCTCAGCTTCAGGTTTGTTCTTAGCATGTTCTTAAAGTTTGGGCAAATCTCAGCCTCGTGTTTTTATAAAATAGGTTCTTATAAAAAGAGTGTATAAAAAAGAGTGTAGAATGTAGTACTTACTCAACCGATCGTCGCTCACGAGGCTTATCTTCAGCAACTACGAAGTTGCTTTACAAAATTTCAGTTACAGTTGAACACGGACAAAGTCGAATGGAGCAATGCGTACAGTCAACGTTTCAGACGAATTTATAAGCACTGAGTTGTATTGTCGTACAGAAACGTGACTGCACTGCACGTACACAAGTGGGTACGTTATGTCATCGGCCTCTTTTAGAAGCATCCGTCGTCTCTCTCGACCTCCTCAGTGCATGAAGGAACTTTCTATTTCTAAGATGAGATGAAAAGTTTTGACCAAATCAATTGTAGCATCTCGGTCAGTTAAACAAGACAGATATTATTTGATACTGAAACAAGATTGCAATTATTACCACCTTGTTTCAGTATTAAACAAGTGCAATACGTGAAACAAAAGTGTAGTATAAATATCACCAGGGTGTGTAATTCAAGAATCACTTGAAGCGTGTTTCACCGCATGTACACGTGTGGTGGATGAAATTAACTTGAACTGCCGGAAGCACTGAGACGGACGAGGAGCCAAACACGTTCGTTCAAGTTTCAGCGCAGGGTTCGTACACTAAAGGCTAATTCAAATTCCAGGACTTTTCCAGGACTTTCAAGGTTAATATTTATAAAAATCCAGGACCTGGAAAGCTAAAAACAACCATTGAAGCAACCATGTGGCATTTTACAACAAATTTTAATTATGGAGCAATACCTGTGACATTTTATTGTCACTGTTGTAACTACTGAAGTGCTCGGAAGTTTGCAGATAACATGGGCTTTTTGCGATGTTTTTTTGCACTGATTGCTCGTCCACAACAATCCTAAGGAACTAGTGAGGAAGAAATGTTCATGAGACAACAATTTTCTTTTTTCTGAATAAGAAAATGCGAATTTTCCAGGACTTTCCAGGACCGTCACTAATTTTCCAGGTTTTCCAGGCCTGGAGTTTAAATTTTTGATTTTCCAGGACTTTCCAGGTTTTCCAGGACCTGTACGAACCCTGTCAGCGTGTTATATGGAGAGAAACTTCAGCACCCCCCTGTTCTTCGGGTGTTCATCCCACAACTGATTTCTCAAAAGTGTTCTGACTTTAAGGACCGTTTTATGTTTATACCAGAGAGGGGTCGGTAAAGATAGGAGGGTGTTCACGGTATGTTTGATGGAGGAAAGGGGGATAGGGGGCATTTTCTGCATTTTGGCTGGGTTTAATTAAGTGCATAAACCACATGGGGGGAGTCATGTAGCTTTTTCTCAAACAAGGAGGATGGATATATCATCTGTTGTGTTATTTTTAGACTGCTTGTGAATCTTGAACAAATTCTGAAAAAAAAAATTACTGATTTGAAATCAAACTTTAAAGGACATACTGTAACTAATTTGCAAAAATTATAAGTGATTGTAGCATCATCCATTTAATGTATAATTAATTGAACTACGGGTACAGCAAGTTTCATATTAACATATTAATGGTGTATTCCTTTAGAATTTTTGTTGGAAAACCCTGGGTGGGGGAGGGGGAATCCAAATAACCCAACAGTTCCACACAAGATTTAAGGGTTAATCTGGTGGCTCCTTTTCATATTTCTTCAAAGCTTGCTCGAGTTCAACATGACTCAGTTCATTCTTCTCAAGCTTCTGTAGAATTTGTTGAATCTCCTGAGCCTCTGCGGGACTTGCTGTGGGGAGTGCCTGCCTTAGTACCTGTGCTTCCATTTCATTGGCCTTGTTACGTGCCTTCTCTTCAGAAGTGGCCATCTTCACAGCAAAGGAGTATCTGGCACCTTCAAAAATGGAACACTGTTAGATATCCTATAACCTCTTAAAGTTTCTTCACCCAACTGAAAAATTCTGGTTATGATTGAATCATTTAACATTCTTTTTCCAGTTGTGAGGATTTGTATAAAGGGTTAAGATAGATGTAGGCTCCCTCTGAATATATAAGCTCATTGGCTTTCATTTGAGAGGGATCCCTTATAATTGGAAAGAATGTTGCATTTTAGATTTGGGCAGCTTGTATTTTGGTGAGTCACAACTTACAACAAAAAGGCTATGACAGAAATCTATGCCTGTAATACTCAATTAGTTTCTATAGTATGATTAAAACAATGGTTCAATACTCCCTTTGCATTGTAGCTTCCTATGTTTTTGGTATTTATAAGGAAACAAGGAACAATAAAAGAAAGAGAAAGAGACACTGGGCATATAACAAGAATGCATTAGATAGCAGGGCCATAGCAAGAGGAGGGGCTGGGGGGGGGGAGGGGACATTGCACCCTGGGCAGTTTTTTCCCTAACAATTGTGTCAAGCTCAGCAAATTATCCAAAGTCTGAGAAAAATGGGAAATGTGTTACTAGTTTTAGACCTTGTTTTTTTATCAAATTGTGTTTAAACTCCAGGAAAAATATTTTCAGACAAATTTATTTTCAAAATTTTCCAGGGGTGCATGCCCCCAGACCCCCCTAGAAGGCTCACAATTTTGGCTCTCGATTGTGCTCCCCCCTTCCCCCCAGTTTTCCAAAACTTGCTACAGCCCTGGATAGGCCAGCCTATAGATGAAGATTTATATGCAAGGGACCTACTGCAATAACTGGAATTATAACTTTTTTTTGGGTGGTACTCAAAGATGGGCTTGTACATGGGTAGGTTTATAAATAACCAGGGGGTGGGGGAGGGGGGCTTTAATGTGGGTATTTATGGTATGCAAAAACTGTATGTGTGTTCAATTATTGTTGTTAGGCCTGCTGCTGATATTTTATTTTACAAAATATTGAAACTTCAGTATAAATAAATTAACACCAGTACTCAGAAGTCCTATCCTCTGCACACATTAACTGAGTAAAATAAATAGAAAGTTTGAGTTACAAACTTAAGGTACCTCTGAACTTCAAACTTGGTGGTCGACCAGAGTGGGGAATACCTCCATGGAAGACGCATACCCTCCCATGCTTGGGTTTGACAGCAAATATCATCTCCGGGTTTGGACTGTCTTCATCACTGAAGAACACAGTTTCTCCGTGAAAATCTTCAGTCCAGTTAGGGTTGAGATATAGCAGAAAAGTATATTCATTCTCTTGGTCTCTGTCAGACATTCTTGAACTATACGTCAAGTCATTGTGTATCTTTGTGTTGTCTAAGTTGCGTATGTTATTGCAGCCAACATCATATGGATAACAGTCTTTCTCACCAGATACATAAGCTGCAATTTGTTTGATATCTTTCCAAAGCATTGTTTTGACAAGATCAAAAACCTCAAATTGCATGATCCATTGAACATTGTCAGCACTGTCTGATCCTGGTGGTGCATAGTTATATGAACCGTGGCTAACAGCATGTGTCAATGCTTTAAGATCTTTCTGATTTATTGCCCCATCAAACACCATGATCGGCTTCCCTTCATGGGTGAACATTTTTCTCGTAACATATTTTGAAACATCTTGCAACTCTGACCCCTTTTCCCTGATAAGTAATTTTTCCAGTGATATCAATGGGAAAAGTGACTGCTGTGGTTTCAGTGTGTTAACATGCTCACTTTCGGCATTCTCTTTAGGAAAGACTTTTTCTGACATAGAAAAATACACAGCAATGGCACGCATGTGTAACTTATTGCCGACTGCTGGTGGCCTCAACACATGTTCCAACTCACATGGAAATACAACTGCCCTCCCATATCTTGGATGTACAGCTTTTAGTACTTCTCCATGAGGACTATAAACTAATAGCTCTCCGTATGCATTGCGCTTCCACTCTTTGGTCAAGAACACAATGGCAGCATATTTAGAGCTCAACAACTCCTTGCATTTCATTGGCTGAACAAAATCACCACCCACAACCACCAATCCATTTAGCTTATACGGTAAAGGCGAACCGCCATCGTAGCTTGATGATGCTACCTTGGCGATTTCCCTCCAAGCTGAACTCTCAGCAAAGGCCGAAGGGTCGAGTTTGGCCTTCCACTGATAGGGCTCATACGAGTGCACGTTATGTGAATTACCTGTAAATTCTGTACCAACATCCTTTGGAAAAAATTGCCAAGCAGTTTCCTCATGTTCTAGCAGGTTTTGAAGTTCTAACAGATCTTCCAGTGTGAAAATATTATCAAAGATATCTACATCTCCACTTGAAAAACTGTGTGGTTTAGTCGCACTATGGCCGATCTTGCAAACAACTGTGAGTTGTATGCAAACAAAAAAACTCGCAGTAACTTTCATTTTTGTTTCTTCCGTATACATAGACGAATAAAAACTGAGTTACTTGGGCAAAATTGTGAAAAATGTCGGAAGAACACCACTGTTTCAAACATTTTTAATACAAAAAAAAACTTCCGTGTGTAAATACTTCCAGCATGCGAACGAGGCGATGCTATGTAACCTGGTCTGCGCTTGGCGATCGATCGCTCGAACGTTGTTCAAAATGGCGGACCCGTTGTCGCTGTTACGCCAGTACAACATCAACAAGAAAGAGATCGTAGAGAGAACTGATGAGATTATATTCGACGAATTTTCGTTCCCGAAGAATGCCAAGACAAACTATCTTATTTTCAAGTAAGTGTTGTGCAGTACAGAACATGGAAATTGATTGTAAATTGTTTCATCATTTGACATGCGTCGAGGTGGTTGGAAATACATAGCCAATAATAAAGTTTCTTTTTACTAACCCAGTACTTTTGCTTGATTGCAGATCGCAGCCAAAAGAATACTACACCCTTGAATCTTTGTTATTTCTGCTGAAAAATGTCCATCTGTCGCATCCTATTTATGTCCAGCGAGCAGCGGTGAGTACCATTCAATGTTATCAAGATTAAGATAAATTTTCCGCAACATTTATAACTGAGAGAATATATGATCATTTTGTGACTATGTATGCGCATTTCATAGACATAGTTGAGCTTCAGTTTAAACAGTCAGAACTTTGAACAGAGTTTTTCAAGTTCTGACCTCTTGCAGGGTTCGTACGGGCCATAGAAAACCTGGGAAATCATGGAATTTTACAAATTCATTTTCCAGGCCTGGAAAGTCATGGAATTTTGTTTTGGGTTATGGAAACTCATTGAAAATGAAAATTACCATAGAAAACATGGGTTAGTTAACTTGAATGGATGAGATGAAACAGAAAATCTTCAGATTTCACTTACGAAAAGCTAGGTTCCAATAATACTGGACAAAAAGGTAAATACATGTTAAATATTTTTTTAAGACTTACTGTTTGCTCTCTTGAAAATATTTACTGTGTTGGAAAAATTTCATATCGAGAACAGTTTTTGATATATTGCAAAGAAACAGATGGTCGAATTAGATCGTGGAATACTGCTAAAGGTCATGGAAAGTCATGGAATTTCACAAGTTCGAAGGAGTATGAACCCTGTCTTGGATGACAATTTTACTTCAATGTTGTGCCAGTTAATTTATTAAATAATTCAGACCATTTGCTCCCTTTGGATGCTTGTGCATCAAAGTTCAACTACATGTAATGACAATTGACAGGTGATACACATGTAGTGATGTGTCACAGTACTTGTAACATAATTTTGTTTTGCACACAGTCGGTTAAAAATCTATACTTAACAGATTTATTTTTTGGTTTACAGGCTGCAAAAGTCCCAGTTGTAAGACTTCCAGACAGGAAGGTGAGACTTTACTGCTAGATGCTCTAGTCATCAATTTACTTAAATTGCCTTAATCAAGGGCAAACATGGAGACATTGTGTGTAAAATACAGTTAATATCAAACATAAAGGAAAAATAGCAAATCTGTGCAGCAAAAATACTATGTTTTTTTACATGTATAGTGTTTGTTTGTGCTTCAGCTGTCTCATACTGTAGTTAATAACTAGTGTTTATGCTTTCACTTACATGTGGTTCACAAAATGAAAATTTCCACATTTCTTAAGTACAAACCTAATGGAATTATAAATAAAATGAAATTGCTCACATTTTGGCCAGCAAATTGTTGTTGCTGTTGAAGAACTTTGACAGGCTGTAGGTATTCAAATTTTAAGGGAAACACATAAATTTTGGAGCTGCCTAGGGCTCATGCTGACCCATCCGTAACTATTAAGTGAGCTCTGTGCCTTCTTAGCAGTTGGCTCCCAAATGCTTCAGTGCACACTTGAAATTTAAGCAAGACATCCTGGGATGGGAGGGTTACAAGATCATGAAACCTTTATTATTTTGAAATGACGTGCTTACACCTAAATTAGTTTACATGTGGCTCAAGTTGGTACAGGCGACTAATAAAAGACATGTAAAACAAAATTTTCATAAACTAGTCTTGCTTGCTGCAAATTACATGTAGAGTCATAAAAAGTTCACATCTTTAAATTCACGAAATCCAATATTCTCTGAAGTCTTACACAAAAGTATTTAATGTGTTCTTGTAGTCAATGCACTTCCTGTTACAATAGGTATCAAAGCTTCAGTATAAGTTAAAGTTTTCACGCACTGTAGTCATTACTGTATGAACAACGACTACCATGAAACCTGTTAACCTATAGCTTGGGTTGGTGTACTGTATTAAATTCATAGCTGCTTCTGTCAGTTATTATTCAAAATGTGCTGAACAATATTTAGTAACTAAGTAAGGCAAATAATACAATTATAAATCAAAATAAGTTAATGTTAATTATTCATTGCAGACTTTGTTGAGTTACCTCAATGGAGAAATTGGTGAGTGTTTGACTGTAAAAAAAAGAGTTAAATAAACTCTTTCACTCCCATCAAGTCTATCAAAATTTATTTTCTCTTTTAGTATCAGTATAAAATAAAATAATTTGATTGGTTGTGACATCATCTAAGATGAGATGCAAAATTCCCGCCAATTACTAAAAGATACAAGTCATGTACATAGAGACAGGCAAACTTGAGAAATCAGCAGTAATTCATGTGGCACTTTTGGAATTGAGCTGGTAGTATAACTGGTTTGTATCTATTTTGTACTTCAGATAATTCTACTCTTGAAACTGTAACAAAATTCTTATAAAAATGTGAATTGTATTGAATATGACACATTTCAAAAATTATTATGCCATGCCAGTATGGAGTCCAACTTAAAGTTAATTAAATTGGAAATAGAATACAAGAAAGCAGTCATTGACTGAAAACATTTAAAAAACAAATTATGCACTTGGAACAATACATGTATGAAACTTGTAGGAATTGATACATATATTAGTTATCAGGGATTGCGCTAGAAAGTTTTGCTGCAAGCCCCGGGACTCCTTGATCCTGCTTGGAGTCCCGAAGGTTCCAAAGGTTCCATAATAAAGATAGAGCTTTGAGCTGATTTAATGTTTGTGTACAAAGGACCCATTCCAAACTACAAAATACATTTTTTGAGAAACACTTTGCAAAAAAAAATGCATGATTTTTGCATTAATGCAATCCCTGGTTGTTGTGAAAGTACATGTACTGTAGCTAAATCTTTTCAACATTTTATTATTACAGATACATCGGGAAGCATCGACAAAAGTGTACCCCTTGAGTTACCGATTCAGCGTTCAGCTGCGGCACAAGCACAAGGTTGGCTCCAGATGCTGATTTTGTCCAAAAGTTTACTAACGGTTTTCTTTAACTTCAACAATAAGTAGTTGTTTGCAGAAATCTTATTAATTAGTTTCCCTTTGGCACAATTAAGGTAAAAGGCCAGGCGAGGATTTAGGAGGCGGAGGAGAATTCAAGAGGCCCAGAATTGAGGTATTACAACCAAAATTTATAGATTTGTATCTGTTTCTTCAGTTTACTTAAATTTAGTTTACATTTTTTAAAATTTAGCTTGAAAGATCTTCATGTTCCACAATGCATTGCGCGCCCTGCGGCAGCGACTGCCTTTTTGATGGCCCTGAAATTGGCGTTATCGTATATAGA
>JAOBYE010726076.1:0-10232 GCA_025403585.1 Parazoanthus swiftii | reverse complement strand
ATAACATAACATAACATAACATAACATAACATAACATAACATAACATAACATAACATAACATAACATAACATAGCATAACATAACATAACATAACATAACATGACATAACAAAACAAAACAAAGCAAAACAAAACATAACATAACATAACATAACACAACAACATAACATAACATAACATAACATAACATATCATATCATAACATAACATAAAAAATAATACAAAACATAACATGACATGACTGGACATGACACGACTTGATATGACATGACATGACATAACACAACAAAACATAACAAAACATAACATAACATAACATAATATAACATAACAAAGCATAACATAACATAGCATAGCATAACATAGCATAACATAACATAACATTACATAACATAACATATCATATCATAACATAACATAACATAACATAACATAACATAAAAAATAATACAAAACATAACATGACATGACTTGACATGACACGACTTGATATGACATGACATGACATAACACAACACAACAAAACATAACAAAACATAACATAACATAATATAACATAACAAAGCATAACATAACATAGCATAACATAACATAACATTACATAACATATCAAAACATAACAAAACATGACATAAGATAAACAACAACAACAACGACAACATTTGTTACCATTATGATACTGTAGATAAATGCATAATTATCAATACATTTACAATACAAATTAACCCCCTACCCCCTTCAACGTTGGCGTTTCTCAAAAAAGCCCAAACGTTTAAGAGCCAAGATAACATCAGATATATAGGGAAATATGATACTACAATAAAGTTGTTTCATTTGAGAGAATGTCAGAAAGTGTCTTAAGTTTGTGTCGTACATTTCTTGTAAGCAATTACCTCGAAACATGAAGCTCTTTATGACAAGTCTATTTATATAACTTGAAGGATGTGCATTGCATGACATAACATAACATAACATAATATATCATTTTATATCTTAGCATAACATATCATAATATAACGTAATATAAAGTAAGTTTAAATTCTACATTTGCAGACTCAAGGCCGCTAGGGATATATGCGAAGCGATAAAAGGGCAATACAGCTGAAAATACATTACTAACACAACATATCAAAGTTTTTTTTCTACTAAATCAGGAAAATTATATTTAAGATTTTGTCATTTTTTCACTAGATGAAAACATCTTATAAGATATTAATTAAAAAATATATGAACTCTAGCTCTTTTTAAAAGGTTTGTTAAATCTAAGAGACCATTAAAGACCAATTTATGTATAAACTACCTGGTTGATATAACCATTTAGGGAGCGGGAACGGGGCGGGGAGCAATACTTTGTAAATTGTTGTATGTGTTAAGCTAAGCACACCGCAAGGAAAAAAGTATGAATACAAACTTCTTGTCAGTTTGCCCCAACCTAACTCTCTGGAATGATATAATTCTATACATACTTATGTAATGTTATGATGCTTGTAGTTACCTGACCTATCACTATCACACAGGGAATTCAACGATTTCGGGGTTTTTTTCGAACATTTTGATTACAACTTACGGTGATGACGATGGCGAAGTCGATCACGAATCCTCTCTTCCTGGTCAGAGATATCCTCCGGCTCGTCGCTTACCCCGTCTTCATCAAAAAGGAAATAGGTGCAATAATGTGAATACTTGTTGTGACGATCCTTTTTTATTTATTACGAACTAAGATTAGCTCTTAAAACTATTTCGGGTGTCAATCCACTATCCAACTACTAATATTGTCATCTATTCACATGCATTTATCTATCAAACTAAGTGGAAATAAATTGTTGTTGTTGTTGTTGTTGTTAAAAATAATAACTTGTGGTAAAACAGTGCTGGAGAAAAAAATTGATTTTCGTTTTCGTTTCATCTCAGCTTAGCACGGCACATCATACCTAAGCGTAGCCTAGCAGAGCTTAGCAGAGGAAAGTAAAACATGTCACCACTTTGCACAGCACACCATAGCTATTGTACGGCCTATTAACATAGCCTAACATAGCACAGCATAACATAACATAACATAGCATAACATAACATAAAACAACATAGCATCACAAATCAAAACAAAGCACGATATAGCAAAGCAAACTGTAACCTAATATAACATGATTTGACCTAGCAAAACCTAATTATAACATAATATGACACGCCATGAAATAACATACCAAATAACAATAATACAAAACATAACATATTAAACAAGTTAGTTAACATAACAAGACAAATGTTTTGTCAACATAATCAGAAATTAAAATTAAAAATCTACTGTTCTCGTATGGATATAAAGTTTCCATATTAAGAGGTTGGTTTAAAAAATATTTTAAATTAAATAAGCCGTTCAAGCCATTTAAACTACCTGTTTAACATATTACATGCAAAACGTTGGATTTCTCAAAGAGGTTTTGAGCGAAGCAATAGAATGAACATGGCTTCAATGTTGTGTCTCGAAAAGGCTTTAATCCAAAAAGAGGAATGAACATGCCTTTTCACAGCTAATTAATAGGCCCAAGATTTTCCTGGTCTATTACTACATGATACCGGAATTCTAGCACTTTCATTTCTTTTCCAAATCCCAACATTTCTTTTTAAAGCGTCAAAGTTTTGGCAGGCCCGGTTTGTGATTAAATTTTTTGTGATATTAGCTTAAAACAGTGCTTTTAAGTGGCATTTAGGTGGGTCGAAGACAAAACAGAAAACGTGTTATTTCTACAATTACCAGTGATTATAATAACCTGCTTCTTCAAACAGAGTATGCTTGTGGTAAAACTAACAAACAGAACTGAACTGAACAAGATAATTTAATTACTTACTTTTGCAACAAAAAAGTAATAGTCATCAGGATGGAGTCATGAAACAGTTCGATAACGAATAACGCAATTACTTTGTTAGCTCGCGAGAGTAATACATTATTAATCAACTTCCTCCCATGTACTAAAGAAGCTGTGATGGCTGTAACGTAGCACGTGCTAACACGCTTCTTTCCCTGGGAACTTTCTATTCTTCGTTACATAGGAATGTACAAATTCACACTTGTATATTAAGAGAACAAAGGGGAAAAAATTATGTGCGCTTGAGAGATTGGGTTGTACTTAGGCGGTGCACATTTTTTTTGACAAATCTGAGGCTGAGGTGCTTGTAAGCTTGGTGCTTAAAAAAAGGTGTATTTTTTATTACAATTAACTTACGGTGACGGCGGTGGCGCAGATGTCGTTTGTGGCGTAAGGCTGCTAATTCACGCCTTTCCATTCTCTGCACAAGATCGTCCCGTACCGTGCCTTCACAGAAAATAAACGAAAATAAACAGTGGTACAGAAACAACAGCGAGCAGTTACTTGTCATGTAGTAAAGTTTTAGAATATCAAACGTTACGAAAATAATAATTGCTTATTGGAAACTGTTTGCTGAATTTTATGAAGAAATATATATTTTTTAAAGTTATCTTTCTAGTACTTTTAGGTTTTATTCAAAACAAAACTACAAATACAAGTAAATAACCCATCGCACGAGAACCTCCTTCCCCACCTCCTGCACAACATAGCAGCGTGACTTAACACCATAACATAACATAAATATGATAACAAATAAGGCGTAACATGACGTAGCATGACAAAACAATGCATAACATGCCATGCCATGCCATGCCATGACATGATAAATGATATGACATGTTTTGACGTAACATTAGTATAACATAACGTAACATGACTTGACACGAACGGCATGACATAACATAACATATCATAACATGACATGACATAACACGTTAAAATCTTCAAGTCAAACATATCAAGTCCGACATATCTTCTCATTTTTTCAACATCTGTTAAGAAAAGAGGAACAATGCAGGTAGCTCTTTCTCTGAACAGTCAGTTACACAGTTATTAAGTAGTATAATTAGTATTCTTACCATCTTCGTTAATGAAGTCCTCAGGAAAGTCAAATGGTCTAGTTCTCTTTCGTTTTGCTTCAGCAACAGCTAAGGCAACAACTATAGTTGCCAAGAGACACAAATGTAACTTCATTACAATGAGATAGGAGTTTTCTCCGAGAGTGTCGTCAAACTTGGTATCTGATGAAAAGAGAAAAACCTTCAGTAGCAATTGATTACAGTCTTCTTACCTGGGAACCTTATGCTGATTGGATAACATTCAATTGAAAGTGCTTGGGATATCTTGAGAGTAATCTGCATTGGAGTACAATCAGGCTTTCAAGTTTTTTTGCTCAGTGATCAAAAATGATATATATCCCTTGAGGAGGAAACAATTCAAATAGTGTTTTAACACTAAGTAGTTGTGGGCAGCAAAGGCTCGTTGTTAACTCCAGACTTTTTAAAGTTAAGGGTCAAAACTCTTCTTAAATAACGTAACTAAAAAGAGAGACCAAATTGAGCACCTGAACTTTCCGCATACAAATAGTATGAGGTTGTTCAAGAATTTTTGTTTTCCAACGCCTTTAGCCTCACTTATCGTTACATATTTAAAATAGTACAAAATACGTTAAGGTAACTTTTTTGTGAGAAGAGTGAGTAGAAGACACTACCCCAAATATATAGAATAATTGGACACAGTTATACTTTTGACTCTAGTTTAATTCATGCAGTTCTGTTTCGCACAGGTCGAACCCTGCACTCATCAGTGCATGAATATTTTCTTAGCATTATAAGGACTAGATTATGTCATTTAGTTCTGTCACGTTACGTTCTTCAGCAGGAATTTGTCTTTGTGTGTACATTTACTAATTAATTCATTTCGCTTGTTCAAGGTTGCCATTCCTGATTTGCAAATTAAAAATATTTTTCAGCTACTCACAAGTTGTACCGTTTTGTTGCATTTGTGTAGTGCGGAGCGCGATGTTTTAATTTGCATGCGATTTTATAGTTTAATTTGCTGTCCGACTTCAGTTGCCAGATGTATTTACTTAATAAATAAACCAGTCAGCTAACATTGCCTTTACAGGTTCTACTGAATTTCCAAAATCAAATTACTTTATTGTTCAAAGCGATTTTAATTTATAATTATTTACAGGCAAACAGTTTTCATATTCGCACCAGCATTCTTAACCGTAGTCCGTGCCAAATTTAAGTCATCCGCACCTCAACGCTTTCCAACGTTCAAGGCAGAACTGTGCTTGAATCATTTGTAGTTATTTCTAATGTAAATGTTGCGCTATGATACTGTAACATAGCCGCATTGTTAATTTCTGTCTGTAATTTCATCGAACCGGTCATTAGACTCAACAAAAATAAAAAAACAACTGGTATAAACTAGTTTATTTGCAAACAACGAAAGCCTTTAAAACCACGCAAGAAAGTTATCACTTGAAATTCGAATTCCGATATGTTTGGAAGTACATGTTTCGCAAATACTGTGTTTTCATGAGTTTGTCATTATGAGCGTGAACTGTTGACAGACAGCCTGTCGTATTGCATCAAGAAAGTGGTTGATTCCAAGTTCGGGTACCAGAATGCGTTTCGGCAGGTAAAAAGCGATTGTGGTTTAGAGAGAGAGAGTTAGTGCAAATTTTAGGGCCGGGGTTAAAACCATGATTACTTTTGAAAACTGTGTTTAAAGCCTGAAAATGTTGCCAATCGCTCTCGGAAATTAACTCAAAGCTTCGCTCTAAAGTCTCAAATGCAACAAAGCTATATTGACAATGTGTTTTTCACTTCACCTTTCTCGACTGTGTTCAGTTCGCGCTTAGCGAGGGTAAACTTATGTACATGATAAGAACTCCCCACTAAAACACTACTATATCGGGCTAATGAGAAACAGTTAGTTTCAAAAAATGAATAACCTTTTAAATAAAAAGACAGTTTGTGGAAGTTTGCCATATGAGCAACAATAATTGACACGGAGGAGAATATTGTACAAATTCGACTACTTCGACAAAGTATTACATCTAAAATTCCTTTCAACTGACACAGACTTGAAAATATTTAGCACTTTTTGTGTCTACAGTTTTTACAAATTCAGGAAGGATATTCTTAATATGATTTTTTTTATTCTTTTGTCCGTGGAGATTTGAAAATCGATGAGGAGTTTTTGCTAGATCTTCGTTAGCATTTCTGTTTGTACGGATTAAAGCTTTATAAAAAGAAAAGAGGACTATCAGCTAAACTTTCAAACAAACTTCGTTAACAGTTATAAAGACTTTTTAGTTGATGCAGTTTAAATCAGCTGGGATGCTAAACGCGACAAAAGGATAAAATTAACCAAAAATAGAACTGTACAATATTGAATTTAAGTAACACACTGTTGGGGGATTGCAAAAAGCCAGGCTCAGTATAACCGAGTGTTATTCTACAAACTCTTGTCGAAAGAAAAAAGCATAAAAAACTCACCAGTTTGCGTTGGGAACTAATGACTTACGTCTTTCCGTCCAGGATCTCAGGAAACGTATGTGGCTAAAATGATGTACCTCGCATGAAGTAAGAGTGTTTAACCACTATTCAGGTTGTGTTTATTCTGATCAACCACTAGTTTCTCCTCTTACCTTTTATGGAGCTGTATATGAACTACACTAAGGAGAAGAGTGTTAGTTACGACTTTGAAGCACAATATCAGAGTTAGTCATTTCCACGTGTAATCGTGTTATACAGTCCAATGCATACCCCAATCGGGTTACACCACTCCCTGTGATGTGATTGGTCAGGACAAAATAAAAACGCTTCTTTGAATACGTGGAAGATACGGCACCAGACTCGAGAAATACTTGGAAATTCTGATTTATAATAAATATATATTTCAGTTTATAATCTGAAATGGTCACCACACACACCGCGTTTTTATACGTTCAGTTTGTAAATCTTCCTCGATCATGGATGCAGATATAAAGATCGTAATCGTGCATTTAAACAACAGGAATTTTCTGTTTGGTAGCCTGCTTACGTAACTGAACCCTTAGAAGGTTTTGATGGCAGTTTTCACCTTACGCACAAGTGGTCTTCGCCAAGCTCTAAACACAGTCGAAGGAAAAGACGTCAAACCCACATTGTCGAATCGTCTTTGTTGTAGATTTAACATTTATAGCGACGTTTTACGATTAAAACTTTAAACTATTCCCCTTTATACTAGTGTACTTGTCTAATGTTATATAAGAAGCAAATTACACATCCAAATGTACAAATAAACCTCTAGTCAGCGGACCTTTCACTACAGAACAGTAACAGCCAGGAACTCTATTTCGGAGGAGCTGAAGCGGAAATGTAGAAAACCTTAAGATAATCTCAAGGCCTTACTATTTGACAATTTCAAATTGTATAAATATATTGTATCGAGATGTTTTGAAGATATTGTGTCATTGTTAATGCATGGTTTAGATACTCTTGTAATTAGTTACAGAATAGCCCATACAGTAGAACTTTAATAAAGTTTTTGTTGTTGTTGTTTTAATTTGATTAGCAAATTTATAATGACTTATACAAAACTGGTGAGATAGGTAATGTAACAGAAATTGTAATAGGCAGTCTAAAAGAAAAAGGACAAAACAAGAAGAAAAAAAATAGAAAAATATATGTACAAGTGAGTAGAGTTGAAAAATAAACTGAACATACAACAACGATGTTTCAAAAGAAATTGGTTAAAAGTTTGCATACAACCTTATTTATATATACTTTCTGGTTTACGTATGTTTTTAGTTAATTATTACTGGTATTAAAATAAAGTTCTTTACAATTGTTCTCAAAATGTTAAGCCTCTGGCTCTTCAAATTTTAGATCTCTCCATTTCTCCAAAACATTTTTCGGTTCATGTAAATGACGGAGAACGCTGTTGCTACAATGGGCAGGCGACTATGCACGGAACATGTTGACTCTCATAGTATCGAGGCAATAATAGCAAACCGAATGATTCCATTTGACAAAGGGGAAGGCGCTGTCCGCCCCATCGGGGTTGTAAATTGATTATTGCACAGGATAATCGGGAATTGTGTGGCGAGTAACCAAATCTGATATCATCGATGCAAGCGGCTCGCTTCGGGTGTGCGCTGGCCTCAAACGTGAAAGTGATGCAGCGATCCGTGCAATACACAGCATTTTTGAAGCCGACGAGACAGACCCTGTGCTGCTTGTTGACGCCTCTAATGCCTTTAATGCTCTGAACAGAGCCGCTGCGCAACACAACATAAGAGTGCTGTGCTCAACCATAGCGAATTTCGCGATCAACACCCACAGATAGCCTGCACAGCTTTTCATTACAGGCGGGAAAGAACTGATTTCGGCAGAGGGCACCACTCAGGGTGACTCCCTAGCCATGAGCCTGTGCGCCATCAGTCTTCAGCCGCTGATAAACCTCAAGTGAACTAAGCAGTGCTGGTTTGCCGACGACATAACTGGAAGTGGCTCACTGGAGGTTATGAGAAAATGGTGGAACGAACAGTCAGAGTGGACCAGCACCAGGATACTTTCCCAATGCGAAAAAGTGCTGGCTGATTACTAAGGCAGGGAGGTTTTCGGTGACACGGCAATCAACATCACTGCTGATGGTCACAAGCACCTTGGGGCAGCTCTTAGATCCAGGTCGTATCTCGAGGAATATGTGGGTGAGAAGTTAGATGAATAGGTACATCAGGTCACTAAACTTGCAGAATTCGCCACATCATAACCTCAAGCGAGCTTTGCAGCCTTCACGTTTGGTCTACGGCATCAATGGAAGTATTTCCTTAGAACACTGCCCGATATTGCCGATCTATTGGAACCCCCTGAGCGGGCAATAGCCGACACTCTAATACCTGCTATTTTGGACCGCTCAGTCACCAAAGCCGAACGAGACCTCCTTGCGCTTCCTGTGCGTATGGGTGGCCTTGGTCTTACGGATCCAGCTAGAGACTCATCCTCAGAATATGAGGCCTCAGTCAATGTCACGAAACCCCTGGTGAGGAAAATTGTCGAGCAAATACATCAACCTCCAGAGGCGGCGGAAATAAGGTCAATACAGTTAGACGCACGTAGAGAGAAAGATAAGTCCTTGAACGAGAGGAAGGAAGGGATCAAGAATTCCCTACCGCCAGGAACCATAACAGCTATCAAGCTAGTCTCGGAGAAGGGCGCATCGAACTGGCTAACGGTGATACCTATCAAGGACCTGAGTTTCGATTTAAACAAGCGAGAATTCAAGGACGCCATTAAGCTTAGTATAATTAGGAAATCTCCGACAAATCACAAACTTCCGTTTGTGGGGACCTGTTTGACGTGGGTCATGCAATGGTTTGCCAGCGGGGCGGCTTCATTATCCAGCGTCACAACGAGTTGCGTGACTTGGAGGCAGACATGTTAAACATGGTGTGTAACGACATTGAAATAGAACCGGTACTGCAGGAGATTACAGGAGAATTAGGGGCGCATGCGCAAATAGAGACCATGACACTTTCTTAGAAATCTATGCTCGCGGGTTTTGGGAGAGACAGAGATCTGCATACTTTGACGTCCGGGTCTGTCACCCAAATGTAGATTCATACAGAGAGAAGAGCGTCAAGCAAGTCTACCGACAACATGAGAGCGAAAAGAAACGCAAATACGCTAGCAGGGTCATGGAAATCGAACAAGGCACATTCACGCCTCTGGTATTCAGCACAACAGGTGGTATGGCAGAAGAATGTATGAAGTTCCACAACAACAACAAAATAGAAAAGTTAGAAAGGCGATGGCTACGCAAGTACAGTGTCGTGGCTGAAAGTGAAAGTCTCCTTCGCAATCCTACGCTCGGCTCTACTCTGTCTGAGAGGTTCAATAACAATTACAAGGACTGTAGACATTAACAACACCGACATTGCAAATGAAAACATGGTCGCCCAGATAACTTAAAATAAATTTTTATTTTTTCCTTTTTATTGAACTTTATGAGAACGGTGTGATTTTCATCAGTTTTTAATTACTTTTAATTTTCAAATTTAGAGTTTTTAGCCTTTTTTCTGATATTATTAGATTAATGTAATTGTTTTTAATTTCAAACTTAGAATTTATAGCCTTTCTTCAATATTTCTTAATTGATGCACTGAACTCATGTATTGCAACCTTTTTAATTGTTTGGTCTGAAATGTAAAAATTATTATTAATAGTAGTATTATAATTATTATTACTATTATTATTATTTTTTTTATTTTTCTTCTTCTTCTTCTTCTTCTTCTTAGTAGTAGTAGTAGTAGTAGTAGTAGTAGTAGTAGTAGTAGTAGTAGTAGTAGTAGTAGTAGTAGTAGTAGTA
>JAOBYE010726065.1:0-10232 GCA_025403585.1 Parazoanthus swiftii | reverse complement strand
AGTAGGTGTTTGGGGGGTACTACCATATGTTACTTAAGGCTCACAATATCTTGGAAATCCTTTATAGTAGGTGTTTGGGGTACTACCATATGTTACTTAAGTTAAGGTTCACAATATCTTGGAAATCCTTTATAGTAGGTGTTTGGGGTACTACCATATGTTACTTAAGTTAAGGTTCACAATATCTTGGAAATCCTTTATAGTAGGTGTTTGGGGTACTACCATATGTTACTTAAGGTTCACAATATCTTGGAAAGTGTTTGTTGTCTTGTTTTGAAACTAGAGAGTTTTTGAAACTACGGTGTTTTGACATGTGGTGTCGTGACTTGTCTTTCTCTTTCCTTTGCAGGTGTGGTTTATTGATTATTTTGTGAGCGACCTCTACGATGCTTGGGATGGTAAGTGAACAGTTTTCCGTACTTTGGAGATTTAATATATTATTTATTTGTTGTTTGTAAGCTCTCCTTTTTTGTAACTACTTTGTAGCGGAGTCGTAAAACACAAACTATGTCGTTCCTTTCTTGTGAAAGTTATTGAAAACTAACTAGTTTTTCTCTTGTTTCCCCAGCTTTTGCCTTTGTGCCAGAAACAATTCGTCATTTAACTGATAATTATGATTATTGGAAAAGAGCAGCAGAAGAGCGTGTAAGTTGTCCACTACAGGTCTCCTTTTGTTTGTGTGTAGTAATCAGGATTGCCACGGTTCTTGGAAATCCTAGAAAGTCTTGGAAATCCTGGAAAGTCGTGGAATTGGTAAAAACATTCAAAATTCCAAGCTCTGGAAAGCCCTTGAATTTGGGTTGTGGTCCTTAAAAATCCTGGAATGGGCAAAAATTTTCACCTTCAACTGCAAAAAATAATCAAACTGAGATGTTTGTCGTTAAAAACAAAAATGGATCCGGAGGCTCGATATTTCCCCAGAAGCAAATCTGGTAAAGATTATTGCTGAATTAATATACACGCTAATAAAGCTTTATAGTATGTTTTATTTGGTACATGCAGAACGTCTTTGAATTTGCTGGAGAAGGTCCTGGAAAAGCCCCTGAATTTCACATCCAGTTAACAACGGCAACCCTAAACAATCATTACTAGGGCTTAAAAGTTAACTAATAGAGACTAATGGTTGATTCGTTGTGCGATAACGTTCCATAGAAAGTTTCAGTTTAAGCATTTGAATTGGGTTTCTGCAGAGCGCTACGGAAAGCCTTGATGCATAATTGAAACCAAAAACGAATTAGTGGTTAAATCTTTTAAACAGTCTTTGCAATCATATTTGTTATCTTGTTAAACAGTTCATCTATGAATTATCTTGGTTAATGCAAGATACGTGTGTATTTTCTTTGTTACTTAATTCGTGTCACGTTTTATCAAGTTGGAAAGTTTCGCGTGATGTGGATGAATAAATTATTGTATTGTATGCTGTACAGTACTGTACTCTGTTGTGTTCTGTGCTTTGTTCTGTTGTTATTGTATTGTATTGTATTGTATTGTATTGCATTGCATTTGACCAGTATTGGTTAACATAACAATGCGTGGAACAGTATGACCCAACTGTCGCTCCAGCGACTAAAATAGATAAAACAGGAACACTTAAAGTTTAACAGTGATAAATAAAACAGTGTAATTTTGGTAGTTGCTGAAAATACAAAGTTCAGAACAATATAACTTCAGTATCAAATTAATGCCCAGTAAAATGGTGGAAATAATGCTTTAGTAAAACAAAGTGCTGTAGCTAAGAAAAAAATGTACCGTGTATGGATAATATTGAATTGATGTTTCTTAAAAGCAAATCTTACTTTTCCTTAATGATCGTTCGTCCATTAACTTGTAGGAATCTGCCCAAAACTAACCTTCCATCCCTTGGCGAAAGACTTAAACAGAGTGAGTGACCTGTGATTTCATAAAATTACTTTTATCGTTTTTAAAACTTAAATTTAACCATCAAATTTTAGTGTGTTGACGGGATAAATTAGATGAACTCTTGCCCTTTCAAACCTGCATGGCTGCGAGTTTTACTACCTATACTAACTTTGCAAACTGACTATAAACTCCGTGATTTAAATCAGTACTTTGAGTGTTAATTAAAAAACGTGCATGTAAAAGATGGCCAACTAAAAAAAGTCCCCGTTTCTCATCAAAAATTCTTGAAAGCGTAAATGCGGGTTTACCTCGATGTAAGAACCTCACGACTGACGTCAATGGGTTCCCTGAGAGGTGCACAAATGATGTCACAATGTGAGCAATAAAGCCTCGTTCTGTCTCCGAGGATTGGCAGTACGGTGCATACCTACACTCATTACAAAATTTACTTCAGTTATGGGAGGTGAATTGACGTCATTAACGTGTTCGACATCTGGTTAACGTCGGGTATAGTGACCTGAAATACTGAATTTAACTCCCATAACTAAAGCTTATTTTCCAATCTTTGAGTAGAAGAGTGCAACGTATCAATATTGTCGGGGCGATTCATCGCCTTCATCACTGGTGAACCCAGCCTGATGTTAGTCATACTGGGTGACGTCAGTCGTGGGTTCTTACACTGGGGATGAGCCGAAATGCGCTTCGCAGGTTTCTACAAACATGAAGCCAGCAGCGCAGTAGACGACCGTTATTTCGTTCAGCTCACGCAGTAGATTGACGAAAATACCCATTTTATATACACAGGGTTGCCACAGTCCTTGAAAATTTTGGAAAGTCCTGGAATCGGCAAAAGAAAATTCCAGGCCGTGGAAAGTCCTTAAGTTTGGGTTGCGGTCCTTGAAAATCCTGGAATGAGCAAAATTTTTCACCCAATCTGCAAAAAATAATCAAAATGAACTGTTTGTCATAACCGAACCTAATGCCTTTGATGTAACAACTGTTGAAGACCAAAACGGAGCCTCTGTTTTTCCCCAGAAGCAATTCTTGTAAAGCTCATTCCTGAAATAAAATGCAGTAATAAAGCTTTTTAACGTAGTATGTTTTATTTGGCACAGAAGGTCCTTGAGTTTGCTCAAAAAGGTCCTGAAAAGTCCTAGAAATGTGCTTCAATTTCACATCCAGTTAATAGTGGCAACCCTTTTTCTAATACATTTTCTGTGTTAAAAAATCAAAACAGAGTTAAAGCGGCACTGAGATTTTTAAAATACGGGCGCTAGTTTTTCAAATTTCTGATCATGTCAAGTCAACCTCAGTCTCATCGTCAGATCTTGATCTTGGTTACTTTCCAGATACTGAAAAAAGTAATAACAACACAACTAATTAACAATAACAATCCTTAAAAATATAACAGCTAGAACATTTAAAAATCATAATTATTTTCTTATTCTTTTCACAGGATGCAAAGAAAGCTGCACAGGCAGCCCAGAATAACTCTTCTTCAACTGCCACGTCGGCGCCCAGTCCTTCAGGGAACGGCAACACACCGCCATTGTTGACCCCCTCCAAGTCAACAGTCACTCCGGACCCACACTCGTCATCAAGTATTTCCCTAAACACCTCAATAACATCAGCATAGTCAAAAATACTTTTAGAGAGTTATTTAAAACCCACAGAAAAACAGAGATATATTGTATATAGCTTTTTCTCGAGAATATCACCTAGATAAATACAAGATATATTTATTTGGTGTTGTGAGGACATTTAGAGTCTTTGAAAACACAGCCAATTTCTCTTGTAAATCATGAACCAAGAAATAAATTTATTGTTTTTCTTTAGGGATGATAAGGGTGAACGAAGAAATCTTCGCCACATTGTTCAAATACTGATGATTAATTCATTTTTAGCTTCTTTGGATATGTTATTCAGGAAATTAAATACATTTAATAAGACTGCTTCGCACACCCAAGTTTGTCTTAATATTTTAAGAGTATGCTTTTGTAATCCCATGGTTTGAATAGAAGTTTGTTAGGACCCTGCACTAGTGACATTTCGGAGACTATAATACGGTATAACCATGAATAAAAAACGTGGTTGTAGTTTTTGAAAGGTTTTGGTGTGATAATTTATTCGGAAGCTTCTAGAAACAATTTCTGCTCAACCAAACTTTGTTTTCTGGTTTTCTATGCTAACTTAATTTGCTTGTTTTTCTCTCGAAGAAGATCAGTTTGACCGTTTTCACATAAAAAAAAGGTTTCTTGTATATTCTTTATTTTTCTTGTTTAACTAGTTCAGTGTTGTCGTTCTGATTTTCAGTTCGGCACGGTCTTTTCAGCCGGTTTTTTCTGCCAGTTTCAGGGCCATTTGATTGGCATATGTATTTTTCATGTTTACAAAAAATTAGTCACTTGGAAAGTCATGCCAGTTTTTAAACCTTATTTGGAAACGTTTAACACATTTCTAGCCATTTTCATAAAGTAATTATTTTAGTTTGTACTGTAACAATGCACTGCTGTTGGCCAGTCAAATACTTTTGACTGTTTAATTAAGACTTTGTGGAAGCAAAAGTAATTTAAATTCTGCCTTAGTTAATGGAGCAAAACGGTTATGAAACTCGGCCAGTTTCTTTGTTGTAGGTTTTTGTTCTTTATCGCTTTTGTTCGTTGGCCTTGACGGTAAACAAAACACAAACGGTTTAGTAATGCATATGAACAACTTATCAGTAGATAGATTTGGGCTCACACAATGAACAAAGCAATATGCACTGTCGTGGTTCGTTCAACCTGAGAAGGAACAAGTTTGTACACTCCTCTTGAAGTTTGTCGAGCTTCACAGCCAGTTAGTTCTATCAACTATGATTCTACAAAGCTTTCTTTTCTTTGTAGCAAACCAACGCTGTACGACTGGGTTTTGCATTCAGTAACTAAGAAGCCAAGCAAATTCAACCGAGTTTTTTTAAAATATTTACTTAGTATTATGGCTGTGTGTAGCAGTTATGCCATGTTTTATATTCAAAAATGTTGGTGGCCAATGCAAAGTGTTTTTTCGTGGAAAACTATAGTGAAAACGATTTTGAATAATTATTGTATTTCGCGTTTTTTCATTTGAACTTTGACAGACCACGAGAACTGAAACACTTCTCAGAAAACCATTGTTTGATTTGTTTTTGAAGGTAGTTCATCTCTGTAAGTTTCTTTTTGTTAAGAAACAGTGTATAAAATACAGTTAAGGTAATTCATGTGGAGAGATAAGAGAGAGAGAACAAGTGATAAATGGTTTAGAAGAACTGTCATTGAAAAGATAGCGAACGGGTGTTAAAAAACTCCCGTTTAGTGTTGACTATAAGATAAGAATACACCTTTTGATTAGGAGGTTGTTTCCCTTTCGATACCGTGTGATAGTTTAGAATTATTCTGTTGTATTTTGATCGTATATTAAGTTAAAAAAGAAGCGAGTCTCGAGGAAATTCTCATATGATCTCGAAAAGAAAAACAAACTGCCAATTGAAAGAAGTCGATCCCAGTTTTCAGTTCCATTAAGATAACTGCATTACTAAAACTTCATATTTTCGAAAACGGTGACCAACGTTTATCGTAGTTGAGCACTTTTGCTTATCACTCAAGTTGTTTTGAAAACCTTTCTTAGTCTAAATGGTCCTGAAAGCGCATACGAAAAAATTAAGGCCCGAAACGGAATGGTTGCAAGTTCGTATGGTTGTTCGGCATTTAAATTTCCAGTTTGTTTTTTTCACTTGTGATCTTGATGACGCTAATATTGAGAGATAAGCCAATTTCCGAATTATGCACAAGTTCCTCCAAACAGAAGTTTTAAGTCGAGGCTTCCTGTCAAAAATACAGCAAGTTTATGATAGTTGAGACCAAGCCTCGACTTCAAACTATTGTCTAGAGGAACCGGAGCGTAACAGATGTGGCCCTCTGGCACTAATGTCCTCTTTGTTTACGTAATTTCTCATGAACACTATCATCACATTAAGAATTTAGAAAATATATATAGAAATAAATATAAGGATGTTAATTCCGATGTCAATGTGAGACTATTCAAACTCGAGGAGGATTTTTCGTTATGCAAACTTCAACCCTTGTGGTTTCGGTTTTTTGTAGGAAGGTGACACTGTAGTGAATTTTTGAAATTATTTACAATACATTCTTAAATGAATGTTATCTATTTCTGATTCTGTTGCACTCTTTTCAAACGGTGAAGTTTTCAACTATGAAAATTTTTCACTTCTGAATTTTGAGCATTGACAGAAAATATTCCACCCTTCAAGACAATCAGTGATGGTCATTTAATGAATTTTCAACATTTTTTTCGATAGTTGGTACTTTCCGTTCGGTTTCGTAGAATCGCCTTTAGTATTACCAGGGCCAAAAGAGAGAAATTCAACTTCATCCTTCAAACAAAACAAGTCCATGAATTCAGTAAGAGATGAAACAGTTAAAACTCAGTGAAAATGTCAGCTTTATAAGTGGAACAATTTCGGAGAAATTATTCTTTGAAAATGTGAATTTGTAAATTTGTAAAATTTTTTGGCTCAGCCGTATGTTCTCTGTAATTTTCAACATTTTCAAAGACTCGCAACTACAAAATATTTCAGATACACATAGGCTCAGATCTTTATTGAGTACTAGTGCCGAGAGTTTTCGATTTATTGACACTTTTTATTTGACTGTGACCTTACAGTTGGGTTAATGTAATATTATGCCAGCTTGGTAAAATGCGAACAGACACCGAACTCCGCCATTTCTTAAGAGGTATCAAACACTGGTCAGGGAAAATGTTTAAGGCAGGGCAAAGTGCAAACAGTGTTAAACTTGGTTCTGTCGTAACAGTTGCAGTTTGCTAAGTCAAAAGTGTACAAAAGTGTTCAATTAAACATGCTGCAGCCACATAACATGGAGTGTTAATAAGAAAATTATATTTTACACATGTATAGAAACGATAATAGCAAGAAATGTGGGATTGCAAAATAAGCATTTATAATACGATGGTTATGTGTAAGTACAGCGTGGTTTGTTCATTTTGCCATATATGAAGTCCTCGGAAGTTATTTCGTGTTGTGCAATAGAGTTTTCAAGTATTGCGACGAGTTCGCAACTTTTGAATTTGGAGAAATAATTATTACTAGACACTTCTACTCTTGGAAGTGATTATTATTTTGGTTTCGACAACTGTTTTAAAGGTTTGCATATTATTGGTTTTTATAAAATCGTCTTTAGCAGGACGATCATGAACTCTGTATGTGCAGCCAAGAACGGTGGTTGTTGCTTAAGAAATAAGGAAACAACCAATCTATCCTCTTTTGTAACAAATAGACGTCATTGACCTCCAAGGAAAGTTTAATTTATTTGAAGTTTTACATAGTTGCAAATATTATTTAAAATGAATTTCACTTGCTGTCACTGACACAGAAAGAGATAGAGAACAGATGCTGGTAGTGAACAAGGTAACCAGACCTTTGGAAGCTGAAAAGCGTTTTGGGAATATTTGCAATGCTGTTTCTGGATAAAGGGGGGCTATGTGTTCTCGCCAGGTTTTTTTATCAGTGTAAGCACGTTTTCATTGAACTTGCGGTGGTCTTTACTGCGTTTCAATTTGAATCGGTGGAAATGAGTTCGCCATCCTTGCAGTCCCAAATAGTGAATGAAAGAGGTCTTGACTTCGGGTTTAGATTGCGTTTTCGTAGCATTTTAGTACAGTCTTATATAACTAAAGCTCGGATACTGTCGAGAGTTTCAACTATGTTTGGGACTGAAAGGAATGTAACAGATTTTAGAGCGAAACAATTTATTGAATGAGCAAGCAATCTTTCAGAGAATACTTTCTCTGGTCAGCAAGTGCTAGATAATTCTTCGGTTCTAAACGTTGTACATCTATTAACTTTATCAAATATGTAAAGTATAATTTTCATTATGATTAGTATCTAAGGCCCTCGTTGGGCCAAGTCTGATAAGAGTTGCTATCATAATTAATTATTAATAATATGTACAGATTCTTTGATAATCAAATCAAAATGTACAAATATCGTTCGTCCTGTTCTCTGGAGTCTTGACTTGGCTCGGGTGGGAAAACTGTTGCTTGAACAAAGAAAGTGTTAAAAAGGCAGACCCTTCTCTCCATTTGTATGTCATTCGAAAACTTTTATATGCTCTATTTAAATGCCACCGTCAAAGTTGTAAAGCAGCGGACATTTAGGAACTTGCCCTTGACGAAAGTAAATTTCGCTATACGTTCTCTAATTGTTTGTTGCTAATAAGTTCGCCAATGTCGCTGTTTTTTAGATGAGTTCCAAATTTTCGCTGTTTACCAACTTTCCATTTTTGGCTTTATTAAGGGTGAAGTTTTCGAATGGCATGAAAGTCGACCAGTTTTTTGATATGTTTAGACCTCGAAGGACCATTTGTATGTCGATCAATTGAACGTTAGAAAGTCCCCGGGGGGCCGGGAATTTGAACCAAGGGGAAGGCCGGGCATTTTTTCGAATTTAACATGTAACTTTACAGATGTATGTAGGCCTTGGCGGATTATGCGACTAGCAGTGCTCGAAATTTTGCCAAATTATGCCAGAATTATGTCAGAATTCCCAAATTATGCTCCTGATTTCCGAAACTATGCTTACAAAACGACGTAGATTCTGTACATAGAGGCGCGCAATAAGAACACGAAGTTATGTTTTTCAAACAAACTGTTGTTATAAACTTATTTGTAGTTTATTGCAGTTTGCCTTGATCCTCGGCTGTCTAAATTAGCTACTCACATCTCTTAACCGTTTGTAAAATGCCTTCAACGACTTAACGATCACACTTGTAAATATTGACTGAAACAAAAGAGTATGGTACTTATTTGATCTAAACTAACTCAAATTATAACGAACTATAACGTTGAATGTATCGAGCCACGAAGTAAATTAACTTGTCTTGAATTTTATGAATTTTTGCTCCAAAAAATGCTAAAATTTGCTAATTATGCCGTGGCAGTGCTCGTTTAAAAAGTTATGCTTTCTTGTTTCAATTATGCCAAAAATTATGCTAGCACCTAGATGTATGTCATGATTTTATTTTCGTAAAACTGTTAAGTGAAAAATGGCATTTTTGTCCATGTCATATCTAGTATAATTAATGAATGTGTTTTAATAGATGTATTCAGCTCTACTTTGATTATTAAACAAAAACCGTCTGGTGTCGCGTGAAAAGAACAATTGAATTAAACGAAGAAATCGGCACAAATTCCTTTTTCTTGTCCCGGGGGAAGGGACGTTTGACCACAAATCCTTCCAAAAGGCCGGGAATTTGGGTGGAGAACTTTACCAAGAGCGATTTCGAAGGTTCAAATGCCAGGGGAGGGGATGCTGAAGTTTCGAATTGATCGATACGTAACACGTCAGAAAAGATCGAACAGCTCTCTGAGAAACGAGTACCAGGCCCAAGGGGAGTTGGGGTTTGCCCTCACGACTGACGTCATAGGGTTCCCTGAGAGGTGAACAAATGATGTCGCAGTGTGAGCAATGAAGCCTCGTTCTTCCGCCGTGGATGGCAATGCGTTGCATACATACAATCATACTCTACAAAAATTACTTCAATTATGGGAGGTGAATAACGTCATTAACGTGGTCGACATCAGGTTAACGTCAGATATATATTGTCCTGAATTGTTTAATTTTACTCCCATATTATAACTAAAGCATATTTCCCAATGTATGAGTAAAGAGTACAGTATATCAATATTGTGCGGACGATTTATCCTCTTCACATCTGGTGAACCCAGTCTGAAGTTAGTCTGACTAACGTCAGACTGGGTGACGTCAGTCGTGGGTTCTTACACCAAGGTAGAGCAGGGAAATGTCACTTTACGCGTATATTTATGCAAGGTCCAAGAGTCGTCTACGTATCGGGCCCGCCTCAAACGGCTGCTTTTCTACCGTGTATTCAGCCTCGGAACGGACTTGACACGGCAGCAATACTACGTATGAAGCGGCAGATCGAACTTTGCGGTCCAGATTCATACGGTCGAATTTCTCCCGCGTGGAATACAATACAGCGTACACTGTTTCATATTTTAATTCATGACATTTTGTTTTTTGCAATAACGTCATATAGAACTTCACTATACTACGAATAGAAAACCGACCTCGGGTTTCTGGGTATTTTTCAAAATGGCGTTTGTTGATTTGCTAAACTAACACGGCTTTAGGTTTACGATGGTGGACTGTTGCGCATCAGGCCCGTTGGCAGGGGGGGGGGGGGGCGCTGGGTGTCCCACGGGCCCAAAAAGGTCCGCATTTGGAGTTTCAATAAGACGATGAAGAAGCCCGAATAGGTTTTTCGTAACATTAGGTACTACCGTAAATCGACACGACA
>JAOBYE010726054.1:0-10233 GCA_025403585.1 Parazoanthus swiftii | reverse complement strand
GTGTTTAGCCACAAGCCACTCGTGAATAAAATCCCGTACGTCGCACTTTCTATGAAGTAAACTATATTTATTACATGATTGTGTATAAGCTATATAGGTACGTGCAATTATACTACATGTGCTGTTGAAATGGCTGGATATTTCGGTTTCGATTATAAATACCATTAGGTTTTGAATCACATGAAGTGACTGCTTTGTATATGAAGTGTTATTGATACTGAAAGTGACAGCAGCTTTAAGAGCAATAAAATCCAAAGGTGCTCCAAAATTTAGAACAGTGAATCCTAACCGAGTATCTCCTTTTCATAAAAAGAAAACGGCATGTTGTTTATGTGTAATATCTTTGATTCTAATGTGCACAACTGAAAGAACGTTTGCATATGATATATAGTTATTGTGTTTATCGCAAATAGTAAACTTAAGACAGTTATAAGTTTTTAAGTGTAACTTATGCTTGTGAATGCACAATTTTGACGTTGATAAAGATTACAACCTTTAGGCTTTACGATTTTGTGCCAATATTTATACAGTGTAGTAATTAGTGAGCTCTACATATCAACTAACGTACTTGAAACTTAAGTTATCCTGATAATTAAGTTACAAAACACGCACTTATGGCTCCAAGAATCCAGCTGAAAGTTTTACTCACTACTGTACTACTCTATCGAGAGAGAAGCTTTCACGCGATTCAACTTTCCAACTTCGACCTCAAGCTACCACCGTTTTTCGGGAATATTGGGAGAAGTGATTTTCTCAGCAGTGACCACGAGGAAAAAAAGTTAAGTTCTTTCTACATTACTTTGCTTCAGTTCATTCAAAACAGTTCTTTAGTGGCATCAGCTTATTAATCACTGGGAATGGAATCTCAAGCGACCGCTCTACCACGTGTTTTAATTTTGGGACATTCATTCGTGCGTCGAATGAAAGACTTCCTCCGCCAAAACCAAACAGAAAAAGATTGTAGGATTGATTTCAAACTACGCAAATTATGTTTGGTGACTATGCTGGGGATCGGCGGCCGCACGATAGACAAATTAGTTCGCTTCGACTTGGAAAAAATTCGCAAGACCACCCCTACTATTCTTGTGTTAGAGATGGGATCGAACGATCTTTGCGACTTGAGTTGCGATCCCCCGACTATTTCTCAAGCTATCATGGCTTTTACGGAATTATTGGCTTTTGAGATGAACATAAAACACACAGTTATTTGTAAATAATTGCAAGGAAAAAGCCGCCTTTTCTTGATTACAACGAACGGGTAAAAGAGCTAAACGCCACGTTACACCACGCGGTAGGGCAAGCACGACATGTGACATTATGGCATCATCGGGGACTGTCAAATCCAGAACGAGAAATTTACGTCCCGGATGGCATACATCTTAATATCAATGGAACAAAATTATTGTATAAAAGTTATCGTGGGGCAATATTATTTGCGGTTTTAAAAACAGGCTGAACAAAGTTCCCAGTGATCCGGACTTCCCATGTTACATCACGTGCCTAACAATGCGGCCGTGACAGATTTCCAAAAAGATTTTACGACCAGCCATCCGAACTTATTCTGGGCAATAATAAGAGCCATTGCTTCGTTCTTACATATGATTGCATGTTAACTTGACGTGACATTACAGCCACTTACTGGACGGGTAACTCATACAGCGGTGTATTTACTGATCATTTATGGGGCCTCAGTTGTTCTAGTTCCGTTATACGGGCTTTGGTCTCATTATTTTACTGGTATATTGGTACATGAGCGGCGTCCGTTGGTTAGCCTTACGTTATCCACTGCGACACACATGGACTAGTACCAGGTGTGTTTTTGCCCGCACACACTTTTTCTAAAAATCATTATATTATTTTCGGGTTGGCTTTCCTCCCTGTTTCATAAGTTTTAAAAGGTGTTAACACATCCGGGTGAACTTTGGAACCTAGCTGACTCCACCACTTCCGACAGGATACTGGGTATTGGGTTCGGCCTGGTTAAAATTAAAAATCTAATAAAGACCATAACCCCTTATATTTAAATCTCATTAGACAGCCCGGTCTCACTTGTGTTAGATTATCTGCAGGTCAGGGGCTCAGGGCAAGGACCTCTTTTCTGCTGGCCAGATTGTTCAGCCATAACACGGTCATATTTCACTCAATGCTTAAACGAAGCATTAGACTTCTGCCATTTAGATCGATCCAAATATAAATCGCACAGTTTCCGTATTGGCGCGGCATCCTGGGCAGCAGCAAAAGGCCTTTCAGATGCCCAGATACGAGACTTTGGACGATGGAAATCTAATGCATTTTTACGTTATATTCGGACACCCTCCACCGGACTAATTTAATAGAGATTCCAGAATTTAACATTGCATGGACGAAGCGATTCGCCAAATGCCCAGCATGTTGTATATCCCGGGATCATATGATTACAGGTAGTACACATACATTATTGCAGCATAACAAGATTCAGCCAAAAGGGGAGCAGAAGAGGAACTTCGCGTAGGGGCTGATTTCTCCTGTTCTGGTCCACTTATCACGAGGTTCGACGTACGTAATATCAATTTAAGATTTTGCCCGGCGGAGCGGGAGCAGAGTAGGAAGGTCACGCAGGGGCCGATCTCTCCTGCTCTGCTCCAACGGACTCGAATTAAGTACTAATTTAAGATAACTCCATACAAACCGGATGATAGATCATGAGCATACACATTCAAAGTGGGAGCAGAATAGGAAGGTCACGCAGGGGCCGATCTCTCCTTTCTGGTCCAACTACAGTACTCGCACGAGATAAGCAAGAAATCAGTTAAGATATAACGAGTTACGTTGCCATAATCAGTGATCTCAAGCACATATGCGGGCAGAATAGGAAGGTCACGCAGGGCCGATCTTTCCTGTTTTGCTCGTGCTTCAGATAACACATAATTGTTTGTGGTAATATATTGCTATCCGGTTTACGAACCTTATGGACGTACGCGCATCAGTAGAATAGTGTATTGTGGCACTCTGCACCAGCAGCTATAGAGTAACCAGCAGGAGCGTATGATGAACACTGAACTACAGACTCTGAACACTCAATATCAACTGTTAATTTAAATTTTCGTTCTTTTGAAGCTGGTTCATTGATCACGTATTCATATTTTGGTTCCGCGTGCCTTCCAGAGGCTTCGGGTGGGGCTACCCCTTCTCTCCTCCTGTCGCTTGTGGTTTGGCTGTTATTCCCTCACCTTTGCTGGGAACAGTTCCATATCACAAGCTTTTATGCAGAACAAACGTATTGTTGTCATAATAAAGCGGCCACTCACTTATTAGTGAGCGACCAAAATACGCCAACTCTGTGTTTTTTATTGGGTTATCCCTTCACCAGCCCCTATTCCCAGCAAACAGAGCTCAGCCCTGGAAGGCACGTTTCTGAACCAAAATAAATACAATTATTTCCATTTATAGACGTGATTGAGAACAAAAGCATAAAGGAAATTTATTTTCCGCAAAGGAAAATAAATGAATTTATGCGCTGTGTGACGCGAACTGGTTTCCAGGCCTACAGCAGGCTCGCACCTCTCCGCCCATCCGGGACTTTCATTTGGGGGTATATAACAGGAGGGATTCACTTCAACATCCTCTTTTACTCTATCGAGAGAGAAGCTTTCACGCGATTCAACCCTCCACCTCCCCACAGCACCCCCAGTGGCTTGGCTCCATTTTAGGCGGTTATTCCCTCACCTTTGCTGGGAACAGTTCCATATCACAAGCTTTTATGCAGAACAAATGTATTGTTGTCATAATAAAGCGGCCACTCACTTATTAGTGAGCGGCCAAAATACGCAAACTCTGTGTTTTTTATTGGGTTATCCCTTCACCAGCCCCTATTCCCAGCAAACAGAGCTCAGCCCTGGAAGGCACGTTTCTGAACCAAAATAAATACAATTATTTCCATTTATAGACGTGATTGAGAACAAAAGCATAAAAGTTTTTAAGTGTAACTTATGCTTGTGAATGCACAATTTTGACGTTGATAAAGATTACAACCTTTACGATTTTGTGCCAATATTTATACTGTGTAGTAATTAGTGAGCTCTACATATCAACTAACGTACTTGAAATTTACGTTATCCTGATAATTAAGTTACAAAATACGCACTTATGGCTCCAAGAATCCAGCTGAAAGTTTTACTCACATGGGGTTGAATGGTGTCCACTGGATAGAAGGAAGAATCAGTGTATCGGTTCCTATTAGAAAAATGGACAACAGTGCGAATACTGCGCACAAGGTATCCAGGGCTTTCAAGGTGGCCATACTGGAACTGATCTTGTAATGCTTGGCGAAAACGATTTCGCTTTGATTTGCCACCGTTATGTTTGCTCAGTCGCGTGGCTGGCTTTCAAAGTCCGTCTTTTTAACTGAAAACTTTAGACACAAAACCTTAAACTTATAGAGCTTGTGTTTTGCAATGGAAGCAGTATTAATGTTAACGTGTCCTTCAGAGCTGAAACACGCATAGCTAAGTAGTTAATGACATTGAATGTGCTGTGTTGAATATGAAATAAATCCCTCAGCTAAACACTTGCAACGCTCTACACTTAATTAAATACTTAACAAAAGAAATTTCCATTTGTCCCTTCCAATAGAAAAGAAATATTATAGCATACTTATGATATTTTCTTTTATTAACTAATCTTTCAGATCGGATTATGACGGTCGGGTGACGTTTTTTCAACAATTAGAGTATTTCTGATGTAAATTTAGTCGAAGGATTATCGGTTTGTCCATGTCACGGCAAGTTGATTAGTATTCCTGCAGGAAAAGCTTTGATTTAAGCCCTGTAATTGTATCTTCACGGTTCCCTACAATAATTACAAGTTGGCGACGAAGTTTTTGCTACAGTCGGTGCAAAAGTAGACGACCTGGTCAAATACCAGATGACATTTTATGCTGTTGCTGAAACAATATAGAAACCACAGCAAAAGTCAAACGATTTGTTCAAGGACTTGTGTACATTGTGGTTTAGTGCAAAGTAGTTGGCCAGAAGAAGACATGAAAAGTGTGGCTAATATTGTGTTTTAAAAGTATTTAAGTTAAGAGTTTGTGATATAGCAGGCCTATTACGCAATGAATGAAACATGTAACAGCATTAGCCTTGGTACTCCGGCTATTATTATTGTTATCATTATCATTATTATTATTATTATTATTATTATTATTATTATTATTATTATTATTATTATTACTATTATCATTATTATCAAATATTATTGTTATTATATTATTATTCATACTCATATTCATGTTCAAGTTCAGCGATTTGCATCCAGATAACTGAGCTTGTAGCTCGTATGAGTTATTTTACCTTCCAGTGTTTAATACTAATACTGAGAGATAACCTCGTACAAACCCAGTGCGTCCTAAATCAGTTGTGAGCAAGCTGTCCTAAGGGCATACAGTGGCCTTTTAGTTTGCTTTGCCTGAAAAGTAGAAATGTTTGTTATTAATTGTATTTACTTTTAAATGTTGAATCTTTCACTTTTTGCATATCTTGAAGAGTTGAAATGATTGGTGATGTTCGTTCTAACTCTTGAACCACTTAAATAAAACAAATGAAATAACCATGAGTTTTATTTGGACCTGCCGAGTTTCTTTCCAAACGCCAAAAATCCACAGTCTGTCTAGGGTTAGGCCCCGCTTCATCCTTGATCCCAACTTTCCGATAGGAACGGCATCTTGAAAGTTAGTGGAACGCTAAGTTCTGAGCAATCAAGTAGAATAAATCGTTTTCGATGAAATAGACTGCAAAAAGCTTAGATTTTAGTGATATCAAGAACAAAACGAGTTGTCGTGTTTATTTTCATCGAGGATGGCTGTCAGAATAAATTTTGAAGAATGTACAGTTTGATCAATAAAATTAGGTGTTTTCTGCTGTCGAGTAGACTACGAATAGTCCCTACTTTCCTCCGAAAGATAGTCGAGCGACGGATCGAAAAAGCGATCAAGATCCAAAATGGCGCGCGAAAACTATTTTCCGCTCGCCTTAGTTTTCGAGCGCCATTTTGGATTCTTGATCGCTTTTCTCAATCCTTCGCTCGACTATCTTTCGGAGGAAAAATAGGGACTACTCGTAGTCTAGCTGTTGAGTGAAAAGCAGACGTTCTGAAGAGCCGGCACACAAGGTTTTGTTTATTCATGTTTAAATTGTATCTACATCGGTATTCGTTCTCAGTCTAATTTATTGACCATTACAGAATGGGCTGCTAACAAAGTCATCGCTACCGTTCCGACGCGAAATTTAGCAGCATCATTATACCCAGTGGAAATGTTAGCATAGAGCAAAGGAGCACACAAGTATAATATGAGCTTCTTTAGTAATAGACTTATTTCACGAATTAGCCATGCTGAACAAATCCATGCAGTAACAAAGGATTTGTTCAGCATGGCTAATTCGTGAGATGAGTGTATTAAGTTGAGAAAACGATCATCGTTATAAATAGCTCACACAAAAAGCTACTTTTTCTTGTCTAGATTCTTGTTACTCAATCTGACTTACTCGCGTTGCTTTATAAAATTTATATTAACTTGGAAAATTTTGTGAAAATACTAAACTTTGAGATCGTATAACGAAGAGTGGTCAAGTTTGGATCTGGTTGACCAAGTACACAGCGTTTCTTAAAATCAGTTTCGCGTGCTGTGATTGGTCAATTTCAAGTCCGTAAAAAGCCGTACGGACCTCTAGTTCTTGAGCGGTTGTCATTTACAGCCTCACTTGTTTCAATTAATCAACAAAGTTGTATGATAAACATCTTATTAGCCTCGTCCGTAAGTTATGGATCCTCGTTTTATTCTTCCTTGTTTTCATGGCCGGCTAATAAGAGGTATGTACTTCATAAGTATCCCAAGGAAAATGATCTTCGAATAGTTTTATAACGTTAAATCATATCGTTCCAAAGAAATAGCTGCCAAAGAATAATAAAATACTACATAAACAATAGCATAATAACGCTTACTTTTGTTCAGTACTACTGTTTGAATAATAAACAGAAAATGAAAACATATTAACAGATGTGATATTCAGCTAATTGTAATAACCTGACGTAAGCTGATAAATGTTTCACACCTCGGCTTTGTATAATTCATGTATAATTCATGACGTTTTCACTTTGTCGCCTTTTCAGTGTGGTCCATTAAAACGCCAATTTGAAAACCAGCAAAGAACAGAACAATAACCTGATGCTGATTTCGTAATCGGAGGCAGTCAAGACTTTAAAGAGGACGCTCTACAGTTGATCTCCAGGAACCAGGGAAGGCATAAAAAAGGTAGGTGGTTCCAGATAACAATTGCTTTGTATATCATTTTTAGTTGTGAATTCTGTTGTTTTCAATTGTAAACTGAACTTCTTGTTTTTGAGAATTTGTACAATAGGGACTCTTGCTGCTATTATTACATATTCCACAACGTCGGTTTTTAGTTTAAATGGAAGTTCTGTAGAAATCACAAAACAAACAGTGGTTCATTCGTGCTCTCTCCGCGAAACAATTCATTTTAAATATCTGTTATCGGAGTACAGCAAAAAGTAAAATAGAAGAAATGTAACTTTGCGAGTTGTCTTTCAACATATGAAAATCTTGACTTTAAATTTAGGGAACAAGTTGCCAGGATTAGGGTTGAATGAATACACTCGTGCTTCGATTCTTAGAGAACAAACTGCAGATTTCAAGAGTTGATGATCATCTTTTGTTGATTTTTCCTTCTTTTCCTTTTCTTTTTCAACAAAGAAAGCGAAACTGAAACATGAGCTAAAGAAAAACGAGTGGGATAAGTTGATCAGCCATTTCCATACAGGCATTAGTTCATCTTAACCATTTGACGAAGTCTCTGTGTTCTTGTCACTCGTCGAATCCAAAAGTTGAACGATCGTAGAACCAAATTCAATCAAACATTTCGAATGCATTAATATTCTTGATAGCAAGATAAAGGTTCTTGTTTTCTTATCCATATAAGTGAAAATGTTATTAAAATTGTGTTATGTATTCCCTTTAAATAGTGGTATATTCCTGGCCGGTGTAAGATCATGGTGGGTGCCATAATTTCCTATCTTCTGGCACTATGCATTGCACGTGGAGGCATCTGATTTACATTCTATTTCGATATAACTATACTTTATGTCTAAACCTCTTTTTTCTAGCACAAATTATTTTTTCAGACCGTTTTATCAATCCAACTAAATGGACCTGATTAAAAACATTTCATGTAGGTGGATTTCAGCTGACGTAATGTTTGCAAACACCTTCGAGACACGATACAAGAAGCCTTTGTCTCGAACAGCCAATCAAGAGCTGGTAGACTCATTAATAGCAATAACTGAAATACTCCCATGTACAGCTTACTGGGCTGCATTTTTTCTGAGGTTCGATGTCTTTCTTGGCCTCCAATTCCCTCTTGTTATCGTTCACTACTTCAGTTGAAGACTTGTTACTCGGGGGGAAGCATTAATCACTATCTTTAGGAGTTCTCTTCTCACGTTGGTTTTCTATCCCGGTTGTAGGGTGGGTTGTATCAGTAGTACCACAATATACCAGATTATATTGTGTTTTCCTGTTTTACGCTCTGTTCTTGTTTGGATATGGTTGTAGCGTAGCTTGTGAGTGTAGCTTGCGGTGTCTAGTTGTAGCTGATACCGGGGTATGGTCTCGTTGAATACTTGTTAAATGTATGACAATTTCGGTTGTAAAAGAGATATTACAGCTGCCCAAGCATGCACCGAATGCCCATTGAACGGTGAGTGCCTGGCAAAAAACCTGTATATCAAGCTATAGTAACTTACAGGAACACAAGGGAAACATACGTAGGATTAATAGCAACAAGCTTCAGAACCAGATTGGCCAACCACGTAGCATCAAACAAATTAAGCGACAACACTACACAACAGAAATGAGCAAGTTGTGTGGCATCTAAAGGAACGAGACTTATGTACACCTTACACTGGAAATTTCTGTGTCGCGCACGCTGCTACTCAAAAATAACAAAAGAGTGCAACTTATCTGTAGCAAGGAAATATTATTTTATCTGCCAACCCAAGCAACCTATCTATTGCAAAGAAATAATTTATTATCTGTCATGCCAAGCAAGTGTCGCTCAACAAGAAAAACGAACTAACTAGCAAATATGGACATAGTGACAAGTTCCATCGAAAAATTTGAGATGAATGGAAAGTAGTTTAGCTCTATCTTTTTTCGTATTCAGTTAGCATTTGTGAGAAAAAAAATCTTATTAAGGAATGTAAAGTCACCCGAAAGCATCACTAGCTTTGTTGTAATACTCTCCGCTTGACACTCCCGAGAAACGCACTGATAAATGCAGAGGGTTTTTACGAAACAGTATTGTATACCAAAAATATACCCGAGCATGGCAGCAAAAGTATACCTGGTTTTTGATTATTTCCTAATCGTATATATATAGTTATATATATTTATGTGATGGTGTGAGTCAACCTTGACAAAGAGTGCTCGATGCTGTTACGGCAGAGCGAAGTATAAACAATTTTCTATATTAAAGATGACTGATAGACGGATTTTTTCTGTAACTCTGAGTTTTGCGCTTACGCGCTCGTCAGACAGAATATTCAAAATACAGAGTTACGGGAAAAATCTGTCTATCAGTCATCTTTAATATAGAAAATTGTTTATATATAGTTATATATATGTAGCACATTAACAAGAAAAGGGTGTGGGCAAGCTAGGCACACGTTTTCTGACGGGAACCCCCTTTCCTGTTACTTCTGTAGATGTAAATGGGGTCATTTTAATAAGTGACGGTTGGACACAGTTTCCATCGGTAACGTTGCACCTGTTTCACGAAATCTTTTCAGGTTGGGTGCCTGCATGTGTGTGCAGTTAATTGCCTGATAGACTGGCATTTGAACACCACAGTAAGACAAATGGCTACGTGGCCCAGAGCTCTGGAGTTCTGTCTAATAGCTACGTACGTCAGTCAAAAAATTTTAAAGGCATTGTCAGTAAATTGTGTTTTCCAACTCAGAGTTACAGCAGACAGTGTACCGCCAACTGTTAATTGTTCAAACAGTGTGCAAAAGAAAGATCTGGCCTAAGTGCGCGTGGCTTATTTTCGGGCTAACACAAGTGGGCGTAGTTTGCGTAGGAGAAACAGCTTAATGCTAGCTGTGCTAATTGGGGTTTAGGGCTAATTAGGAGTTGGGTTGTGTTCAAAATAATAGTCGTTATTCCCGTCTGTAAAGTGACAC
>JAOBYE010726043.1:0-10234 GCA_025403585.1 Parazoanthus swiftii | reverse complement strand
GGGGGGGCATACTAGTAACTGAAGTTGGGGGGGGGAATCACTTTTTTTCTCAATAACTCTATAATTTTCAAAAAATGGAGGGGGGGGGGGGTGGCAATTGCCCGTCGCCCCCATCCCCCCAGCTCCGCGGCCCATGTGCAATGATGAAATATTTTCTAGCTAGATTTCAGTGAGCATGCGTGGAGCCGTAAAATTACGCTTTTGCCGAAGATTGTAATTTGACTAAGCGCCAAATGACCGGTTGGACTTTGCAAAGGACTTTTTCTTTTGGTTTGTTACAGAAGAGCCCTGACCGAAAGGAATTGTGGGTTAATAGCCAGCAACGGAGATCTTTTGAAATTTTTGATAAGGCGACAGCTGTTTTTCCAAGATATCAAAGTTTCCAATTCCGCGGCTTGCATTTTTCTGTTATTTTGAAAGCCTTCGACACCTTTCGGCTTGTTTATGAATAGACTTTCTTGACATGCTTTGAAGTTCCGCAGTTTCTTTATGTAATATAGAAATGTATTCACTCGGCTATGGTTGAATAACATGGAATAAAGACTGACTCCAAGACCATGCACTCGAATCGCATGAGTGGTGTTACGATCAATAATATAACTTTGTATTCTTGTCTCAACTACTCAAGTGGTTTCCTTAACTACAGCTGCAAACGATCGAACGAACAAGGTAGAAAATACCTGCCGTGCAAGACTTGAACCGATCATTTCCTCAGAAAACTGATTCAGTAAGACTGAAACAAGTACACTGGCTTTAAACGTGTCCATTGTTTTATTTGCTCAGTGATTGCAGTGGCTGTGCATATAAAGCATGACATGGTTTATACAACATTTCAACACGGAAGTTCAGTTTTCAGTTGTTTGATGGTAAGATACTTCACCTAGTAGCTGTTTCTAATGTCTTAAGTGAGTTTAGTGGCATTTAGTGCTAAGATTTCATTAATTACTTATTCAGTTCCAAACTACTTGACAGGTCAATTCATGAAGATAGATCGTTTATAAGTATAGATGTTATGAATACTGTAATAAAGTGTTTCAAGGGGCTTTCCAAGCTTCTCGTTCGAGTTGTGCCAGTGAGCAGAGACTTCTTTTGCTATTTCTAATGACCACAACGTTTTGCACTAAAACGAATGAAAAACGTTAGTTTATATCTGTTCTAAAGTTTCAGTTTAGTTGACAGTATTGTCAGTCTTAAAGAGCATATCCAGTTATTGCACTATACCATTCACGGCGAGGTGATTTGGGTGTCTGTTGCTATAGGTACAGACTCCGAGGGATAAACGGCTCACTCATTCTCTCCCTCGCCCAAGAAAACTGGACAGCAATTTTTGAGTCGTGCAATAACTTTACTTCACCTTATATCGCCTACCGCTACTGATTAAAAAATGTTATAAACACTGATTTTCAGTATGATTACCATGTTCAGTACGTATTAAAACGTGAGTCAGCTCGCGTTAAGGTGGTCGTTAAACTCCTCAGATTTTGCAAGTGTTCTAAGACTTCAAAGTATATCGTTTCACTACAAAGTGGTCTGTGGCTGTACGATCCAAGAATATTACTAGGAAGCCTGTTTAAAGTATATAGTGGAGTTTGTCTTCAGTTTATACTCAAAATGTTAAGATGTCAGTTCAACCCTTAAGAAGTTAATCCACAAAACCATACCCAAGCAAAGCATACACGACTTTCGAACTGAAAACTCCATTATTAAACTTGTCCAAACTTTATACCACAGCCTCCTCTGAATACTGATGCGCATACGACTGACGGGAATGTGATTGTTCTTCTTGTTTTTATATTCGTATATGTAATATGTTAGTAGCAGGTCGAAGCAGGTGCGGATTAATTTTTTGGATTATAGATATAATTTTGTAAAGAACGCTTTTTGGTATATCGATCATACTCAAAATCCGCTGTCTAGTTTTCTTTCATTAAGGCTCCAAAATAAAAAATGTTAATGAATTACATGAACAAAACAAGTAAAAGGAAGCTGAGCGAGGTATCTCATCTTGAAAAACATTCCCAGTTGTCAGCCCGACTGCGAAATGTTTTTTTATGGTTTGTAATACACAATGTGTGTCACCAGTTCAAAGTTTAGTGAACTTTATATCCATATCCACTTGTTTCTTAATTGTTCTTTATCTTGAAACCACAAAACTTTTTATTATGTTGCATAAATATTGATTCACGATCAAGCTTGAGTAGACCCCGAAGTAGCTGCTTCTAAGATTTATAACTAGTGATTGGCCTTTACTCAGCATCTTCTTTCATTTGTAATTGGGTGTGATCGGTAGTTCTAAATTATGTTCCGGGCTGTTTTTATACAACAATTAATTGTTTTGGAAGGATAAGAGAATTAAGAATATGGCAGTGATAGTTTACATGATATTGTGTTCGATCATCTATTGCCTTAATTCAAGAACTTTGTCAGATTTGCATTTCATATCACGTAGAAAAGCGATCTTGACGTCACATTCAGTTACAGTTCACTTCACAGGCCGCACTGAACACTTCATTTGATTCAAATTATCTCCTATGGACTGGGAAGCAACCCGTTTCTCGGCCAAATAATTTTTGAAACGATCCAACAAACCGAGCATTAAACCAATCTTATGTAGTTTGCCATTCCAAGATACCTATTCGATCCCAGAAATTGGCTTATATCGGTTGTGAAGTAGTTCCCAACGGCACAAAATACCTAATAATAAACACTTCGTCAAGTTTTCTCTTAATCTTAGTTCTTGGCAATTTCGAAATAATACATTTTTTCTGCAGAGTATTTGTTAACTTAAGTTCTGTTTGAGCTTTCTTTAAAATGTTGGTAGATTGAAAAATATTTTGTTTGCATATCAGACACATGGTTATTTCAAGTGGATTCATATTTGTAATTTTATTACATTTCTGACGTAGAAATAACTTGTGATAATTGCTGTCGTATCGAGTGAGCCTGAGGCGAACGACTTTTAATCTACAAAAAGCAGGTCGCAGCGGAGTTTTGCTTGAAAGGCAGTGCACCATGGTTACTTTATGCAATGCATCCTTTCAAAAAAGCATCCTGTCGCAAAAGATCTTTCTGAGTGCTGAACTGTTTGAATTTAATCGAGCTAATGTTCTCACTTTCTTCAGCATCATCGTTTTCAAAATGCTGTTGCTTACTGCTAACTCCGAGTTACTGCTAAATCAAGACATTTTGGCCACAGTTCCCACCACGGCTCGATGATGATAGCATTGACATTCCATATGACATTCTGCTACAATAGCGAAACAGTGTTAAAGACGACTCAAATGGATCGCCAAATGCCTGAACATTAAACTTACACATATACATAAAACTATATGTAAACAACAACATATGGTTTTGTGTTTACTGTTATTGGGGTAATCTGTGCCACACGTTCATGTTCTATTAAACATGGACATTTCCCTTTGGGCGTTTCTCTTCGGAATATTCTCCTCAGTCATTTTCCCTCGACCGTTTCTCCGTCGTTTCTCCTCAGCCTTTTAATCGTTTCCTATTGGTCATTCTCCTCGGTCGTTTTTTCGTGATAGCTTCTCCGCAGTTGTTTCTGTTTTTCCTTGGTCGTTTCTCTTCTTTCGTTTCCTCTTGATTGTTCCTCTAGCTCGTTTCTCCTCGGTCGTTTTTTCTTAGGTGTTTCTCCCTGATTGTTTCTCCTCGATGGTTTCCTCTTTACCGTTCCCTTGGTCGATTCTCGATCCTCGATCACTTCCTTTTTTTCGTTACCTCTTGACGGTTCTCTTTAGTCATTTTTTTCCTGGTCGTTTCTCCCTTGTCTTTCTCTTAGATCGTTTTTCCTTGATGGCTCCTTTGAGCGTTCCCCTTGGTCTAATAACCTCGACCGTTTCCCCCTTTCTTTTCCTTTTGATTGTTTCTCTTAGACGTTTCTTCCTGGTCGTTTCTCCCTTATCTTTTCTCTTAGATGATCGTTTCTCTTTGATCGGTTCCTCTTGCGCGTTCCCCTTGCTATTTTCTCCTCGGTCGTTTTCTCTCTTTTGTTCCTCTTGATCATTCCCTATGGACGTTTCTCCTCGGTCGATTCTCCTTGGGCCGTTTCTCCTTGGTCGTTTCCAGCTTGTCTTTTTTTCCTCATCGTTCCTCCTCAATCGGTTTCTCTTTATCGTTCCATTTGGTCTTTTCTCGTTAGTTCTTCCCCCTCAGTCGTTTCCCGTTCGCCGTTTCTGTTCGTTCGCTTTTTTTCGGTTATTTTTCCTTAGTTGTTTCCCCTTCGTAGTTTCTCTTCGGTCGCTTCTCTCAGTCGTTTCTATTCGGCTGTTTCCAATTGGTCGCTTCCCCTTATTTATTTCTCTTTGGTCGTTTCTTTTCAGTCGTTGTCTTTCGGCCGTTTCCCTTCGAAGAGTTTTCCTTCGGTTGGTTTTCTATGGTTGTTTCGTTCTGTTCTTACTTCGCGGTCGTTCACCTCAGTCATTTTCCATTTGTCGTTTCTGCTCGGTCTTTTCCCTTTGATAGTTTTCCCTCGGTTATTTCTCCTTGATCGCTTTTTCTCAGTCGTTTTCCTTCGGTATCACTTCCACTGTTATTTCTCGTCGGTCTCTTCTCCTCAGTTGTTTCTTTTCGGTCGTTTCTCCTAGATATTTTTTCCTGGGTCGTTTTTCCTGGGTCGTTTTTCCTGGGTCGTTTCTCCTTGGTCGTTCTCCTCGGTTATTTATCTATATTTATCTTTTACTTTGTATACTTTTATACATTTGGCAAGCAAATTATTCAGTGAGCTTACACGTTCTTCAAACAACATAATTTCCCTTGATGTCCCCGACTTAACACAGAGGGATAAAACTCCATTCCGCTAGGTCTGAACCGCTTTTGCTTTCATCCTCACTCGTAGTTCGGCTGTTTTATGCTGCAGCTGTTGAGATTTGGTCGTTCGTTGATTTGGTTTTTTGCTGATTAAGTTTTTCTCTCCGAAGTTTTCTGTGATTTTATCAGTTATTTTAGGGCTGTTCTTTTGAACAGCAGGGTTTACACGGTCAAAAAGAAGTAATAGAAAGTCACAAAAATTTAAGATACATTTTTCAAACCTGCAAAATTATGGTATATAGGGAAATGACCTCAGTGAGGTCATGGTAAGGTAAAAAATTTTTGTTTTTTCCTCACTCTGTTTCTTTTTATTCTTAACTAAAATATCAAAACCACAAAACAGTTGCAAAAAAGCACAAAACTCGGCAGAAAACGACGGGAAAAGGGGTCTTTCTTAAGTGCTGGAAAATGATATAAGGTCACGGAAATGCTTGAAAGATGATTCATGAACTTTCCTCTTTAAGGTTCTGTGTAAACCGCGTTGAAAGAATGATGTCACATCCCGGAGCTTGCACATCCAACAAATTGACAAATTTAGTTGTATATGTCAACCACCTGGCTACATGACAGTAGCACTGTTACCATTTGCGACAAACCATTTCACATTTTAAATTTTTTTCTTTAGGTAAACTGAAATTTACCAACAAAAAGACATAATATTACTGGGAAAGAAAAAACGACCGGCGGCCTATGGAGTGAAAATGACTAACAGAAGGCAGTCAAAGCAAAGGAACTTCTTGTACGGTCTTCTTCTGACGGTAAGGTCTCACAAACATGCTTCGTTGCGTCCGTTTTTTTCTTCATTGATCGCTGTCGTTTACCTAACAAACAGGTTGTTTTATACACTAGATATAACCGTGAGGGTAGCAAGACTTGACTTGTTCTTTGTATCCGTTAATGAAAATTAGAATTACTTGCACTTAAAGAATTAATTTGAAAACTCCTCTGTTTTTTTGTTTAGATCTGTTTATTTCCAGACGAAATCCTGGCCAAGGATGTTTTTAGCAAGATACACAACAAACTTGGAGAGCTCTGTTATTCTAACCGCGCCCATTACTTACGTAAGTAATTGTGCGGGCATGCTACAAAGCACTGTTAGAAACATTTACACAGAACCTTAGTCTTTACCATAGACCTACCCTAGTTCGAGCCCCGACCCCAGACTTTACCCTGACGAGTTAAGAATTCAATAGTAACACTGTAATTAGTAACCTTAACTTTAACCCTTACCTCTACCGTTACCTTTACCGTTACCCTCATCCTTATCCTTATCTTAACGCTTTTTCAATCATAAGACAGCGTTCCTCATACACTGTGGTAATAAATGAAAAGAACTAGTTTTCGAAAGCACCTCGCTAACCTAACTTTACCTTACCTTAGCTGTTGCTTCCCTTACCATACTTTACCCTACCCTACCCTTACCTTACCTTACCTTAAATTTGAACCTGAACCCTTCCCTATATGGTAGCCCCTATATAGGGTGAGGTGGAAAGAGTTTAGGTGCTAGACGAGGAAAATTTGTATTGATTCGGAAGGCGTAGGTGGACATTTACCTGAACATAACCACTCACCCTCTCCCTGCCTTTTAAGTCACCACTGGTTGCTGTCTTAATTTTTAACTGTCGCTACATTTGTTAAAATAAGTAATCCTAGCTTTTTTTCTCAGTTCTTACTGAACGCCTTCTCAATAATATTCTTTTAACACAAAACAACAACTCCTACCTACGTTGCTCCACAATGTCGGGCCTTCAAGCATGACAATTTTTTCTGGTACTTGTAACTCTAGTTATGCTTGGTTAGATCACTTTCATCAGTTGATTAATTTTTTGGATACTAAGTATACATGGTTCTTTCATCAGTGCTTTTTTTTATTTTTGAGGAAATGCAAAACCACAATGAGTTAATTTTCATAACACATTTATCATTGCACCTTGTTCACAGATGACGTCCCAAAATGCAATGTAACCTTCGACCAAGGCACGTGTTGGCCCGAGACCCAGGCGGGAAAACATTCGACGCAACGTTGTTCTTTTATACTTTACGAAGGCAAAGGTAGGAGTCGAAATATAAGCTTTAAGCCTTATCAAAAAAGGTAGCTCTTTTTAAGTTGAGGTTAGAGTTTAAAAATTTTACTATTCTTGTAATAGACAGGTTCGGACGGACCGTTTAATATCTAGGGAGAGGAGTATAGGGGCGAAATATGTTTTGCACGACTCGAAACACGAAAGAAAAGGTATGCGAAGACGTAAAAAGATAAAATCAAATGTTGCTTAACCAAAAATGATTATATTACTTCCGTTATTTCGAATCCAAATGGTTGCTTCCCCAACTAGCTAGTTTCTCTCCCAAAGCAGAACAGGCGTATTAGAAATAGCTCCCTGCATGGCCCTGCGGAGAAGTAGCCAGATCAAAGTGACTGAAAGTAACTTCAAAGAGTGTTTCATTAATCATTCAATCCTCTTAAATTGTGCCAGGAACTATCAACAGACGATGTAAGGAGTCTTTAGTATGGGAAAACATTGACACGAGCAACTGTCGTCCCCTTCTTAGAAATAAGGGAAGCAGCCCCCTGAAGAATAATATTACCAACCAATCGGTACGTACAAATAAAATTAATAAAGAAGACGAAAACTATAAAAATGTATCTTTTAACGATTTGTTGCTGTTCACTACATAAAAGACAAAACGGCATGAAGTGGTTTTATGACGGTCTAGTAAAAATTTTTATAGTATGATAGAAGCGGTCATTCAATAATTCCTTCTACAATCCTTAATATCACAAAATTGATTCATACTTTTATTAATCTTTTTAAGTGCATGAACAATTGCAATGTTTTCTAATTACTACACGGCTCTGTCCCTTGTGGCGAACTTGTCAGTAATCTTAGTTTCCATACATAGATAAATTAAATTGATGACGTTGTCAACTGCACCAAAATTTTTCTTTTGTAACAAGAACGAGTTAGGTAAATAAAATTCATCTAGCACAAAAAAGCAGTTGCTTACGGGAACTTAAGTTCCTTTTTCGTTCGAGGTTAACGCATGCAGCGAGTAAGGTTTCCGGAAGCTAACCACGAAATCCCGGGCTTTGTTCCCGAAATGGTCAAAGGTTAGACATTGTGCGAACTTTTTTCGCCACACCGTCCCTGGAAAGGGACGTTAAGCCGTTGATCTACTCCTTCGACATCCTCTCAGGAGACTTAAAAATAGCCCACATACTTTTCGAAAATAGTAAAGTAATCTCGGTGTTGTTGTTTAAAAAATTCCGCTAACTGTTTGCAGGACACTAGTTCCCCAGATGTGGTGAACCATGTGCTGTACCAAGAAAGGCTATATGAGGTGTTGAATTGGATCGCTTTGGTTGTCATGGTCCCTTCTCTTCTGTTACTCGTCCTCGTACGGTAAGTAGTGAACCATAATTATAATGTACCAAGGGAGGGTGTATGAGGGGATTCAATTGGATCGCTGTAGTTGTTATGGATCCTTCTCTTCTGGTACTCATCCTCGTACGTTAAGTAGTGAACCATATGATGTACCAAGGGAGGGTGTATGAGGGGATTCTGTTGGATCGCTGTCATTGTTATGGCTCCTTCTCTTCCGGTACTCATCCTCGTACGTTAAGTAGTGAACCATATGATGTACCAAGGGAGGGTGTATGAGGGGATTCTGTCGGATCGCTGTCTTCTGACACTTCCTCGCAAGGTAAGGCGTGAACTACATGAAATGTTTTACTGGAGGGTGTATGAGGTGTTGAGCTGGATTAACGTCGTTACTATGGTGTCTTCTCTTCTGCTTCCATTCCTTGTAAAGTAAGTAGTAAACCATGTGAAGTACCGAGGGAGGGTGTATGAGGTCTTCAGTTGGATCGCAGTCACTGTCATGTTGCCTTCTTTTCTTCTACTCTTCCTGTAAGACAAGTGAATCATGTGATGTACCAAGAGAGGGTGTACGAATTGATCAGTTGAATTGATGTCGTTGTTATCATTCTTCTCTTCTGGCACTCTTCCTCGTACGGTAAGCAGTGAACCATGTAATGTAGCAGGGTAAGGTGTATGAGATATTGAATTGGATCGATTTCGTTGTTATGGTGTCTTTCCTTTCCTGAGAAGTAGTTAACGACGTGATGTGTCAAGGAATTAGGCTGTATCTAGCGTTGAGTTGGATTGGTGTCGTTATTGTGCTTTCTCGTCTGGTTTTCTTCCTCATAATGTCAGTAGTGAACCAATTGATGAACCAAGAAAGGTATACGAGGTGTTGAGTTGGATGGCTGCCGTTGCTTTGACGCCTTCTCTTCTAGTACTCTTTCTCAAACGGCAAGCAGTGAACTACGCGATGTACTAAAAGAAGGTGTATGTGGTGATGAGTAAGATATCGTTGTCATGGCGCCTTCCTTTTATGGTTTTTTCTCTGCAAGGTAAGTAGTGAGCCATGTGATGTATTAAAAAAGGCTGTATCAGGTGTTGAGTTGGATTGGTGTCGTTGTTTTGGTGCTTTGGTGTGTTCTTGTTCTTGTGTGCTTTCTATGTGATGTGTCAAATACATTGCTTCTAGAATTTCTAAAAGCAACTGTGCCGTTATAAACGGCGGTTTAGAGATTAGAAGGGGTCGTGCTTTCGTCTCAAGGCTTTCGACATGGGCGAAAGGATAACCAAATCAGTTTCTCAGGTTTAAATAAAGACGTTGAAAAAGCGGGACGAATGTAGGAGCGTTTGACAGGTGAAATGCCTTCTTTGTGTCAAGCTTTGTCAATCGCAAGGCAATTTTAGACAATTGCTGTCATTCAGCACATAGTTGACAATTTTCATTCCTACGCTTTAATTTCAACTTACGATTTATAATTTATTGCTTCAAATGGTTTACGGAGTACAAATCAAGATATCATAGATACTGAGATTTCCTCACGAAAAAAAATATTACGTAACAATGATACGTAAAATGCATTATTGTAGCCAATAGGAAACGCGAACGATAAAAACTCACTAGTGAAAAAACGTCGTTCGTCCAATCACAAACGCGAACGACGAAAATTCACTGGTGAACAACATCGCATCGCGATTTCAATTGTCGTCCATTTTCGTCTCGGCGACTTGGCGGAGGCAACTGCAACGAGACGTTGCTTTATTGACAGTGTTCCTTCAAACAAAAGGAGAAACACGCGAGGTAGCTGAAATTCCTCCTGTTGAGTTGAATGAACTTCTCAGCGAATTCATATTAAGAGTCCGCACAAAGGAAGGGCAAGAATACGAGCCGTCGTCGCTCCGACGTTTTTAAAAGTTGTTTTTAAAAGTTGTGAAAGTATAAACTGACGTTTTATTTCGTGTTACTTCATAAAATATTTGATTTTGAAAGAGAAACTGATGTTTTAGTTATTCTAGTTTTACACGCATACATTGCAGTTGAATGGGTT